>JASCZW010001346.1:0-115831 GCA_034211315.2 Aedes japonicus | reverse complement strand
TTCAAGCCCGGACCTGATGGTGTTCCATCCGATTTTTGTTAAACATAATATGGCCTATCTTCTGGATCCACTTCATCAGATATTCCAGCTGTCCCTTTCTAGCGGCATATTTCCTTTTTGCTGGAAAATGGCAGGCATTTTTCCGGTATTTAAAAAAGGAAGCAAGCGGGACGTGAATAACTACAGGGGAATCACATCGTTAAGCGCCGTATCTAAGCTATTCGAACTGGCCGTATGGAAATCTCGGCGCAGTTTTTGAGTGCCGATCAGCATGGGTTTTCAACTGGGCGTTCCACAACAACAAACCTATTGTACTAACGTACATACATCACTGATAGTATGATTGCTCGATGCCAAACGGACGTGATCTACATAGATTTAACAGCAGCTTTCGACAAGCTGAACCACGATATTGCGATCGCTAAACTTTACAGGCTATGAGTTGGCGGTAATCTCTTAAGATGGTTTCTTACTAACAGATGTTTTAGACGACATTCAATCAACAGGTTTTGCGCCACGTCCCGGATACCGCAGGGCAGCCATCTGGGGCCGTTGATTCTTTATTTCAACGCCGTACATCTTGTTATCGGAGGACCACTAATGTCGTTTGCCGACGACCTGTAATTTTTCTGCATATCTGCTCAAAAACCAACTGCCGTTTCCTCCAAGAACAGATTGATGCTTTTGCTGATTGGTGTACTCTAAATCGATTGGTGGTCGATCCGGCTAAGTGCTCAGTCATAACCTTTCCACGGCAGAAACAACCAATTGTTTTCAACATCAATCTTCTCGGCACGACCGTCGAACGAATGCAGTGCGTTAAAGACCTAGGTGTTTAGCTGGATTCTAAACTGACGTATTCGCATCATATTGTTGTTGATAAAGCTTCAACAAATCTTGGTTTTGTTTTCAAGGTGGCGAAAAATTTCAGCGACATCCACTGCCTAAAATCGCTCTATTGTTCTCTCGTGCGATCTACACTGGAGTACTGGAGTAGTGTTCAGCTGTTTGGAGCCCGAACTATAATAATGGCACCGAGCGAATCGAATCTATTCAACGTCGTTTTCTACGGCTCGCACTTCGTAGACTACCTTGGAGAAACCCATTTCGTCTTCCCAACTACGAAAGTCGCTGTCGATTAGTGAACCTGGAGCCTCTGCGAGTCCGTAAACACGTTTGTAGAGCCTTAACTGTCGCAGATACTCTACAAGGAAGAACCGGCTGCGAAACAATCCACAACGCAACCAATCAACATCAACGTTCTACCTAGGCCAATGCGAACAACTTAATGCCGACGCTTCCTTTTCGCCGCACCAACTATGGGTTGAGTAGCGCTATCCATGGGTTGTTGCGAATGTTCAATAGGGTGGAGTCAGTTTTTGACTTCCATCTGACGCGGAATGTACTTTTTTCGGAGATTTTCCACCGTTTTTGGAGCAATTGACGCACGAGTTAAAAGTAAGTGTATAGTTTTAATTTTGTTGTTGTCATGACTTGACTATTAGATATGGGAAGGTCCATTAATTATGTCACGCATTAAGGGGGAGGGGATTTTGGGAAAACGTGACGATCCTTTCAAAAACATTTGATGGTCCATACAAAAAACGTGACAAGGGGGAGAGGGGGTGGGTATAAAAAGTTAATTTTTGCGTGACGTAATTAATGGACGTTCCCTATTGTGTAATCGTTTTTCTATGTAATGTTCTTTTTAACGTAGGACTACACTAAGGTTTTTTGCACGGTTTTTTTACACGGGTTGTTTTCGGCGATAACTCAAGAATGGAACATCTTATCAACCTAATACAAATCATATATTACGTTTTGAGCCAAAAGTAATCATATGGCAGTTTTCAAAAAATTCACATTTTTTGGTGTAAATACTCAAAATTTTAAAAACTGTATTTTGGCCATTGCATGGCAAGAAAACGCATACAAAAAAATCGAAGCAATATAAAATGTTTGAGCATGTGAATTTATCAACTCTATTTAGTCTTTTTTTAACACGGTTCCATACTAAAAGTGGAACGTATCTCCCGTGCAAAAGAAAAACCTTTGTGTACGTTTCTATTTGATATACCGGCTTTCATTTTAAAATTTTATGAGAGCGTTACGCTTTAGTGAGAGGTTTTTAAACGCTAATAACCCTGGTTCCACTAAACACAATGACTTCATTCATACACGATCGGAAAAACTTACCAAATGTTTACATTTAAATTACAATTAGCGTGCGTTTAGTATAGGTAGGTCAATGTTTTACTCAAAAATGACCTACTCTTGCTCCAACACAAATCTTCATATGAACAGGTTGAAAATATGTTTTCCCTATCCGGGTCCTCAAAAAACGGATAACAAAAGGTTCAAATTGTCTTCTTCTTTTTATTTCATTTAGTTTCATTCCATTATAAATACAGCAATAACCACACCCCTCAGCTGCAAAATTATTTTGCTCTGTTGCCGGTGTTAGATTTTATAACTGAGACCCGTCAACTCTTTAGAATTTTGCTTCGGACTGTATTTTCGTTCCTCTCTTCAGTCAGAGCCATGCCATCAACACTTGTATATAGCACGCGAGATGAACCAAAATGATTTCAGTTTTTGACGCGAGCTTCAGCAGCTGTTCGTTCGGACAGGGTTTTGTCCACCCGGTTATGGCATGGGGAGACAGTCATGCAAGACCGGCCAATCGGACAGTTACCGGTTTGTAGGTCTACCCAATACAATGATAAAATTTCGGGCCATTGAAAACTGGCCGTTCGTCCCTACGAAATCATTTCGGTTCATCTCGCGTGCAATATACTAGCGTTGAAGAGCATGGCCCAGAAAAATGAAGATCACGAAAGTGCAGTATGGAGAAACATTCATCAGAAGGGCGAGAGTCCAAGGCAAAATTATTGAACTATTTTAACCAACCGTATGTGCAATGATACGTATAAATTTGATGGTTTATTACTATAAACCAAAGCGGTCCTACGTGAACCTTGCGGTTATATCCCTGATATAATCCACCACTATTTTTTTAACCAACATCATTAGGGCCTGAACTTGGTCTTCCAATAGGGTTTTCAGCTGTATAAAAGGCCCTATCTTTGAGGGGGCTACAAAAATATGGGGGACTGACCCCCTCCCCCAACCCATTAATCCGACTCTGTGCTTATAGGAAATAAGCACTCGAAAACTGACCGAACTATTCGTAAAAAGACATATTTACAAACTTTTAGAGTATCCCCAGTATTATAAAGATAGACGAAGCCAGTCGACACCTTTCATGTGTTCTTGTTCATGATTTTTAAACACATGTTTGGCGCTGTCCTGCTTAATCGTATTTAATTGGACCTTTGACGGATAATACTCACATTCATCAACGAATCGTAAACGACGTTCCCGAGATGTGCCTCATCCACCAGTAGCCTCATCACGTCATGCATAACAAACTGGCTGTTGATGATGTGCGAATTTCTCAGCGCCATTGAGCACAGCTTCATCAGCGCTCCATTTTCATTCACGCTAGCCAACTTCAGTGCCGTCTTCATCGGAGACAATCGTGCCACATTGTAGGTCATCAACGCTTCGGTAATCTTTCTTCGCTTTAGCAGAACATCGCCGGCATATTCCACACAAATTGCCAGTGGTAGTCCGAAAGTGTTGCAAAAATCTTCGCAAGCCGCCCAGAGTGACTTGTGTGCTAACTTGAGGAACAGATTCCGCGCCGTATC
This sequence comes from Aedes japonicus, assembly GCA_034211315.2. NCBI lineage: Eukaryota > Metazoa > Arthropoda > Insecta > Diptera > Culicidae > Aedes > Aedes japonicus. The sequence continues at coordinate 112,118 of JASCZW010001346.1, read as the reverse complement.
GTTCAGTTCGATCGAGTAGAGGTTCTTGTCCGTAACGATCATCGCTCGATCGAAGTCGACCCTCGGGAACTCACCGACCATCACTTGGCTTTCGTGGGTCTCTAACTTTTTATCCATCCGTAGATTTCGTTGCATTTTGAGATAGTTTGATGCGGTTGATTTTTGGAAGATCGAGCGAACATCCCCCGGTTCATCCTGAGCATTGAAGCTCAGTTCATCGGGATCCTTAGCTTCACTTCTATCCCCCAGCGGACTGATGCGATGAATTTCCAGGATCTTTTCTTCGGAAACTGGAATAATGCCAGCATAGCATGTTCGTTGAAATCACAGTCGTCTCCCATCTTTACGGCAGCTATCTGGCAGCTGATTACAGACACGGCATTCACCGTATCTGTATTTGTAGTCTCCGTCGTGACGTCTTCTACCTGGGTTTGACTTCGACTACTGCCTAGATTTTCAATGCTACTATCCGTATTGCGTCGAGGCTGATCCTGAAGCTCTCCAACCGTCTCCGTATTGGCATCTGGAGATGAATTTGTGCTTTCAGTCGTTCTCTCCGATCCCAGACTTAGGTGATGCATTACGTAGATAACATTTCTCGTGAGGACGGTGGATTTGCATTGCTTCGGCACCTTGTAGATATGCAGAGGAATCAGACTGATGTCCATACTGTGCACCGAAAGCGTATCCGAGTGCGAATGCAGTGCACTCAACAAGTATTTTCCATTCATATACTGGACAACGAAATACGGTCCAGCTGGTGTGGTCAGAATTTCCGGATACATCCCCGGTAATTCCATGACAGCCAGATTCGCTGCATGTTCCTTGATCCTTTCTTTTTCTTTGGCCTTGATTCTACTCTCCGACAGTTTCAATTTCAGTGTCCCAATCTTCTTGGCACCTAGGTCTCTCAGCGACATAAGTCTTGCCCTCGCTGCAGGGAACAGTTTCGGCAGCGATCCCTGTGGATCCTTCCCGTCCACTTTCCCCTCTTCAGGCGAAGGCTCGCCTTCGACTTTCTCGAAAATCATCACTAGACTGCGGTTCTGATCCACTCGGACTCGAGCCTTTCTCTCCGCCGCTATCGGTGCCCGGCTCCACTCCACTTCCTGAACCCTCTTTCGGCATTGAAAGCACAATCTGCCAGTCATCCATCAATCCGGATTCCTGTTTTTCGCCTTCTCCCAACGACTTCAACATCTCCGCCTTCAACTCTTGACTAGAACTGGGAGAAATATCACCAGGAAATGTATATTTGATTGATTTTTGCTCCAGCAGCAGCTTCCACTGTTCCTTGGTTGAAGTGTTAATCATCAAACTGATCGTTTCCATGCTATTATCCTGGCAGATGATTAGCTTCTCAATGGATCCTCTCTCGCAGTTGGTGTTTCCTAAAAAGGGACAATTCGGGGTCAACGCCACCACGCAGATGGACCCGTCGGAGTATCCGAGAATCGCTCGCGGTTCGTTCGTCAGCGTTTCCACCAACTGCAGCACGTCGGATACGGACGTGACACCGAAGCCGTCGATCCTATGCTGGAGCTGATCGTTTGACTAAAACACTCCTGCGGAGTTGAAGCTTTTGTGTCTACTTCAATGGCCCCACCACCAGCAGCAGCAGAAGCGTTCTCATCTTTCCCTTCGGCAAAGAAATTCTCGATCGTTTTCATCGCAATCGGCGTCATAAGATCCTGCGTGGCTGTCTGCTGCTCACTTCCGTGAAGCTGATTGTAGATGCTATTGAGGGAGAAAATCTCGTCTATTTTGTGCGTGGTGTGCATGGACTCGGATCGTTTGAGAACCGGGGCGACGCCCAGTTCGGACCCGAGAGGCTCGATTTGGAGCTGACTTCCGAACCGATCGACGAACGGTGTGATTGCACTGCCGATGACAGATTGTGCGAGTTGTTGGGACATGTCTGTGGATTCGGACACTCATGGGGACCGATGAATGGTACGATGAAAGAGGTGATTTCGTCCCTGTTGAAGGTGGGCTCTACGTGGGTGGATTTGTCGCAAATCGAGAGCGCCGGGACGATGTGAAGGGTGTTGTCGTAGCCTGAAAGTGGAAGAGAGAGACATTAGTTTGCTGGTGTCAAGAGATGTGGTAGACACTGTAGTTTTCATTGAACTATTTTTTTCAGATTCCAAGACCTTTTCAACTGAAACTATAGGTTAAGGATTTGAAGGTTGGTCACTTATTGCTGCAATTTTGTTGAGAACATCTTTAACGTAGGCTGAAGATCTACAGTCAGTCTCGAAATTGAGCGTACATGTGTGATTCATTAGGAAATCTCCAAGTTTTTCAGGGTTATAAGTGAATAAAAGCAAACAACTTGTACATATGGTAGAATCAATCTTTTTCTTTTGTATGCAAGCAACAAAAACAACAACAAATTCATTTGTATTTGGCAAAACAAAGTAAAAATCGCTCGTTTGGATGTTACAGAATTGAATGTACAGTATATGATTCTACTAGAAAATGAGTTTAAACAATGTCGGACAGCGTTGAAAATCGTGCTTTAGTATTTCGTATAACCACCTTTTCATCCAGAACTGTCTTCAAGCGTCGTGGCATCGATTCCACCAGCTTTCTGGTCACCGTTGTTAGAATACTACTTTGATTTCTTGGTTTTATTCAAACCTTCCACCACAAATGCTCAAAGGGTTCAAATCCGGTGACTGCGGAGAGGTCCTCAGTTGCTTAGGATGCCCCACAGCATGACGCTGCCTCTGCCGAGTTTGACAGTAGGGCTTAAATGTTAACTGTCGTGCCCCTTGGCGATATTTCCTCATGAGCATGAGCATGAGCATGATTGACTGCTTGCGGTTGCTACTCTGTTATTGCCAGGTCAGCTGTAATTACACAGAGAACCAACAGATGATTTTTGGGACTAACAGTCATCCTCAATGTGTAAAAACTGGCGATCTAGAATTAAAAAAGCAATGCCAACGCTGGCCGCATGCATGCAGGTCAAATAAGGATAGGGTAGGAGTATGTCGACGTGATACTCGCTTTGATGGAAGCCGAGAACACCTCTGCACTTCCACGAGAACTCACTGGGATGTTGGATATATGGGGTAGGGTTAGCAGCATGGTTCGTTTTGGTAAACGAAACGCTGAATTTAGGTAGGGTTATCATTTTGATAACCATAAGATTTTAGATGTTGTTTCCGGTTTATTCTCCAGACATCCGGTTGATCGGAGATGTACAGTATAATTATTTAAAATTTTGATTCCGATTTAAACCAACAGAAAATATGAATGCTATTGGGGTCAGGCACAAAAGTGTGCATGGTTCACATCACTGGAATATAAAAATGTCATGAAATGAAGCTATTAGTTTAAGAAAGGAAAGCGTAAAAAGAAAAATAAAGAAAGAAAAAAATAAAGTTGAAATCAAGTTTAGTGAATTCGTGTATAACTCGTGACGTGCGAACGAAACCTAAAGTAAACGGAACAGGAAAGACGATAATATTTTTAACGCGACGTAACTTATATCGGACTACCGAACGTTCAGCCGTTGAAAGTCCGGCAAAAATAAAACACCGAACACTGCAAAAAAAAAAAATCTAAGTGTGTACAATCTAACACTCATTGGCCGGCAATGGTATTATGGAAGAAAGCTGTTTACAACAATCCCTCAAGTGATCATTGGAAGCAGCTTTAATCAGAAAACTAGAAAGTGATAGCTCTACTGCTGATCCAGCAACCCATTTCAGAATGTCTGGAGAGTCACGCCCATTCCGAGGTTACTTTCACATACAATAAGCACCGCATGTAAACATAACGATATCATTTGGATAAGGGCACATACTTCCAGATTTGGAAATGTTAAATATCCAAACTAGGCACGTATTTGATATTATTTAAAAATAAGGTTATTGTTATATAGTTATAGTCAAATACATCTCACCCATGGCCGCTTCCTCAATTACATTTGCTTGTTCATTCGTAAACATGAAAATTCTCGACGTTGATTCGTAATTAGCTTCATGCACTCGTGACAAAATAAGCGCAAAAATTGACGTTGCCAAGCCGCCCGTTAGATATGCAACCTACGTGGTGAACACATCTGAAATAATGTGGCAGCCTTTCACGCATGCATGCGCATTGTCTTCGTTTGCTGCTTCTAACAAGCAAATGGCCGTTTTCTACACGCACTGGTCTTCTTTTTTTCACTTCATCAAATCTATGTCGCTATGAAGCGACTCTATAACGAACTTCAAAACTGCAAATAATTATCGCTTCACTCGCGACAAAGCGGACAAACACTTAATCTTAATCATTTATGTCCGGATGTCTCAATACTACCACTAATAAACAAAACTAAGCTGATGTAACTCTTCTTCCGGGTGCGGGGGCGAAGCACAGACCAAAAAATGTAGAAATACTACCGACACTCACACATTTCGGAAGGGAATCGATTATATTCACTACGTCTTTCCCACGGCACGCCTATATTAAATGTTTTCACTGTTAGTTGCAGTAAAATTATGAATTATTGTTTGATTTTTGATCGCGAAAACGACGCAGCAAAAACACAATACGTAAGTTTAGAAGCACGGCTTGCTGCAATCAATTTGAAATACATCTATCCGTGTCCCTTGGCGATATTTCCTCATCGACTTTTACTGTCCTATCCCCGGAAGATATGTACCAGCGACGGTGACAAATAAAGCAGGAGCAAAAAAGAAGAAATATGCGGTTGATCAAAGCAACGATGGATCGAGTGATGTGTGTCGTCCGAGTATCAGGGACACTCTCGAGTTCCTTCGAATCTTGGAGAGGGTTACGACAAGGTGATGGATTGTCGCGTTTGTTGTTTAACATTGCACTGGAGGGTGTGATTCGAAGAGCTGGGATAGACACGAGTGGCACGATTTTCAGGAAGTCTGTCCAACTATTTGGCTTCACCGACGACGTTCATATCGTAGCACGTAACTTTGAGACGATGGCGGAAACGTACATCAGACTTAAGGCTGAAGCTGGTAGGATTGGGCTTGTGATAAATGCGTCGAAAACAAAATACATGAAGGAAGAGGCTCACGAGAAGACAATGTTAGCCTCCTAGCACGAGTTCAGATCGACGGTGATGAAATCGAGGTAGTAGACGGATTCGTGTATCTGGGCTCATTGGTGACCGCCGATAACGACACCAGCAGAGAAATAAAAGGCGCATTATGGCTGGTAATCGTGCCTACTTCCGGACTCCGAAGGACGCTAAGATCGAACAAAGTTCGCCGAACCACAAAGTTGACCATCTACAAGACATTAATTAGATCGGTAGTTCTCTACGGCCACGAAACATGGACATTGCTAGTGGAGGACCAACGCGTCCATGTTGTCTTTGAACGGAAGGTGCTGCGTACCATCTACGGTGGAGCGCAGATGAAAGACGGAACGTGGAGAAGGCGAATGAACCAAGAATTGCACCAGTTGCTGGGAGAACCTCCCATCGTACACATCGCAAAAATCGGTCGACTACGATGGGCTGGGTATGTCGTAAGAATGTCGGACGACAGCCCTGTGAAAATGGTTCTCGAAAACGAACGAATAGGTACAAGAAGAAGAGGCGCGCAACGAACAAGGTTGATCGATCAAGTAGAAGGCGACCTGCGGACCCTCCGCAGACAGCGAGGCTGGCGAGTGACAGCCATGGACCGAATAGAATGGAGACAACTTCTGTGTACAGCAGAGGCCACGCCGACCTTAGTCTGATTGGTAAGGGTAAGTAAAAAGAAGAAAGAGAGAACAAATAAAGTTTTTAAATTCCACATGTAACCTTACGAGCATAAAGTCGCTTTCTTCAAGTGTTCCTTCTTTCGACCCATACGTGTATTCAAAAGTGTTATTTCGCCGGTTTGTCCATAGTCTACTCGTCGCAATTCCCTGCATAACCTGTCCGCACTTACTGGGGTTTGTTCCACAGATTATGGGCCCAGAAATGGTAAAAAAGAACTGAAGTGTTCCACACATAGCGTTCCACCACGTGGATTGGTGGCATCCATTTTGGCTGTTTGCTGCTCATCATCGAGCAAGTTCATGTGTGTTGATGTGAATCCACACAGGCTCATCCGGCTTAGCTGCTCGATCGATTTTTACGAACTCCGGGTCAGTGAAAATATACTTTCAGTGATTTTGAAAATTGTCGTGTGCGATTGAATAGGAGCCAAAATGCCTGAGAACAAGTTTCTGTTCGCACGTCTGAGTAATCAAAATTACCAGACATGGAAACTTCGAATGCAGATGCTCCTGAAACGGGAAGATCTCTGGTCTGTAGTGGTTAACGCTAAGCCAGAGCCCGTAACTGAGGCTTGGAAAAGGTCAGACCGAAAGTGTCACGCAACCGTTGTGATTTGTCTCGAAGACCGTCAGTTGAGTTTGGTTAAGGATGCGGAATCGGCCAAAGACGTGTGGCAGAATTTAAAAACCTACTACGAAAAGGCTACTGTGACATCCATTTCGGAAAAGGATCTGTAGCCTGAACTTGTGTGAACACGATGATGATGAAACACATGTAGTTGTACTTAAGGAACTTTTCGACCGTATTGTGTGTGCCGGACAAGCTCTGGAAGACCCGTTGAAAGTCGCAATGATGCTCAGAAGCCTTCCTGACTCGTACAGTGGCTTGGTGGCGACTCTCGAAAGCCGATCTGAGGTAGATTTGACAGTGTCCTTTGTGAAACAAAGATTGTTGGATGAATATCAACGCAGCACGCAACGAAGAGTAAACTCGGATGAAAAAGTGATGAAAATGCAATCCAGAGGGCAGCAGAAGAAAGTATGTTACCACTGCCAGAAACCCGGACATTTCCGGAAAAATTGTCGATTGTTGCAACAACAACAGCAACAGCAGTCGAGGAAAGCGAAGAAGTTCCCAGAAGTCAGGGTGGCCACACAATCTTAATTTAAAAATTCCCGCATTTTTCCCGCATTTCTCCCGCATGTTTGCCTGATTTTCCCGACTGGGAAAACGAGTGAATTTAAGTAGGATCTTTAAATATTTTTGCAGTTTTTGAGGAAATTGTTCAATAAGGAATGCTTCTAAATTGTTTCAATTAAATAAAATTACGTATAACAGCTGCAAATCGCACTTCTTATTGCGTATATCGTATTGCGAAACCTGTCTTGCATTTTGCAAACGAGTACAAAAATCGATCTATACAAGTCTTTGATGTTTCAAGTTGCTAGAAGAATAAACATTGAACCAAAAACAGTAAAGCATTTGCGGTTTTTGTGTACAAAGTGATGCAGACTATACTATGTGTGAAATTCAAATCATGACGCAGATACAGGGTGCAAAATGTTCGGTTGATGCATATGCAATGACGAACTCTACCAAGTTTACAATCGTGTTTATGGTTACGCAATTAAAACAGCAGAATTTAATAGGTTGTCCAGAAAGACGAAGTACAATTTGCAATTAAGAATATGAGCTCGTTTTTTAAGAAAATTTAGTTCCCAAAAAGTTTCAATTGTCTTGCCTGGGAACAGTTTGGCAGATTCATCTCCTTGGGTACGAATTTGACTCCGTTGGCTTTGACCGTGTCCTTCGCGCAATGCACTGATGCCAAATCTAGTCAAAACAATGCTGTATTATTGTGTTTCCACATCATGGGGAGCTGGCGCCCAAGCTTTCGCAAACGTAAACATCTGCAGTAATCGTTGTTACAAATGGATTTGGAAGCATTCCACACTCACACTTCCACAAATTGCTTGTCAAACCATTGTTTTTTACCGAATTTTTCGGTAAAAATTTACATATTGGCATCGTAATTTAGTTGACCTGGTCTTATAATCAAACCACACGTAGGATTCTACACAGCAGTTTATCGTAGGGGCTATTCCTAAACCATGTAGACTTTTCTGGGGGGAGGTTTGACCAAAGTATACGCTCCATACAAAATTTCAAAAAAATGTATGGAGAAAAGTCTACGAAGGGAAGTCTGAGATTTTCAAAAATGAGTTTACGTGGTTTGTGAACAGGCCCGTATAATTTATAGGTCCTTGGTTTGACAGACGCTGCTTGTTTTTCACTTCGTTTTGGCTACTTTTGCTTGTTGAAAGTCCTCAGTCCATTTTATGGCTTTGTTCGGTCGATTTTTCTCTCCGAAGTTCCCAGCTTTTTGTCCACACCCCAAACAGGAATACTCTTTTCCCGGGCGAAAGCATGCGTGATTTTCCAGTTCAGCTTTTGGTCCATAGGGCCCGGTTTACGCCCAGACTTCCCAGCTCCAATGCTCACATCTTCCATTTTCGCAACTGGCTCAGCGAAACGTTGGGAGAAATGTGCACCATTTAACCTGTTTACGCTTTTCCGAAAAAATGCTTCGCATTTTCATGAAAAGTAAATGCACCGGCACTTAAGACTCACAGAGCTATCGATTGAAATGTAAACAATGATACACAATGACGATCAGCAATTTAAACTTCATGTGGAAGCAACAGTGGCGCATCAAAATTATGCTTAGACGCTTCTGGGACACCCTGTATGGGCAGGTTATTTAGTGCAAATGGAACAAGAAAAACTGAAACAATCATATTCAGAGGACGGCGGCCGGTATGGTGTATTCATTGATGGTTCGTTGTGGAAGCGCACGAAAATTCCTCAACAGACAGGAAAAATAGTCGAACATCGCTAACAATAATGGAACTGTAATAAACACCAGCAATGAGCATGGTTCCTGCCATATGACAAAAATTCCCGATGGATTTTTAAATTCCCGACTTTTTCCCGCATATTTCCCGATGATTTTGGATTTCCGCATTTTTCCCGCATTTCCCGATTTTCTCGAGTCTGTGGCCACCCTGAGAAGTAGCAAGCAGGAAAAGAAGAAAAATGGTATATCGACAGTGGCTGCTCTAGCCATATGTCGAATGATCGCTCATTCTTCGTGAAGCTGGATGCGAGTGTCAGAACGGAAGTGGTTCTGGCAGACGGTTCTACAACAAAGTCCAATGGAATCGGTGAAGGCTATGTAAACTGTGTTAATAGTGATAGTCAAGCGAAGAAAATCCTGTTCAAGGATGTACTGTACATTCCTAGATTAGACAGTACTTTGTTGTCAGTACGGCGACTTACCCGGCATCCCCGAGTGAGCTTTTCTGGATCTAACAGTGACATGGTGAGTGCGAATGTTGAAAATGTGGCTCTTGGAGAGTTGTACAGGAATCTGATCGTTTTGAAAACGACGGAGTACGTGAAACTGAATAAGGAAATACAACATCTGCCAAATTGCCAACACACTTGGCAACGGTGGCTCGGTCATCGCGACCCGGCGGCTGTGGATCGGATTCAGAAAGAAAAGCTCGGCGTTAGATTGCAGTTAAAGGACTGCGGTTTGAGACAAATATGCGAACACTGTCTCGCAGGTAAATCCTCTCGTACTCCATTTCCGAAAGCCTCCCAAAATTCGATCTGGTTCATACCGATGTTTGTGGACCAATGTCTACAGTGACGCCAGGTGGTACCTGGTACTTAATGACCTTGATCGATCACCAAAGTCGATACACGGTCGTATTCTTGCTTCGACAAAAGTCTGACGCTGCTAAATATATCAAGCGATTCGTATCCCATGCGAAGACAAAATTTGGCAAGACTACTTGCGTTATCCGTTCCGACGGAGGTGGGGAGTATGTTAACGCAGCCCTCGAATAATTTTACGAGCAAGAAGGGATCGAAGCGCAACTAACAGCAGCATTCTCCCCACAACAGAATGGCGTCGCTGAACGGAAGAACCGGTCTCTCCAGGAGGTGGCAACGTGCATGCTCGCTGACGCAGGACTTGACAAAAGGTTTTGCGGTTAGGCAGTATCTACTGCCACTTATCTTCAGAACAGACTTCGCTCTCGTTCGATTGACAAAACGCCTTTCGAAAAGTTGATCGGTAAAAACCCACCCTTAGTCATTTGCGGGTTTTTTTTGTGCACCGGTTATGTGCATATCTCAAACGTAAAGAGGGTAAAGCCAAAGAAACTTGTTTTGTGGGTTATTGCGAAGACAGCAAAGCATACCGCTTCCTTAATCCGATAAAGAATACTGTTGTGATCAGCCGTGATGCTCGGTTTATCGAGTTAGGCAATGGCTCGCTTATGGAAGCTTCTACCGTTGATCCTGTTGTTGAAAGTTTTGGTGATGATTCCTGGTTCAACTCAACAGAGGACGGAGATGCAGCTCAGGAGAACAGCAATTCAACCAGTATCGGAGCCAGCGGAGCCGTTTGATGAATCTGCTGATTCTGATGAGTTTTACGGATTTGAAGAAGCGGAATCGTCAGCTAAGGAGGAGAATCTCAAGCAAGAAGAGCAATTGGAGCGAGTTAGTTCACGGGAGCAAAGAAGTACCCTGCGAGACTGCAAGATTACGTAGTCGACATTGCCAAGGTAGTCGAGCAGGAGCCGATTAGCTGATACTGAGGAAGCTGCCCAGGTAGCCAATAAGCAGTTCCAAGCGTCTCTACGGCAGCCTATCAAGCATTTAAGTCGCCTTAAATGCAACATAAATGCCACTTTTGGCCCAATATACGACTGCTTTACTGCAATGCTATGATAATGCTTCATTAATGCTATTTTGCATTCAAAATGCTTATTACAGACTACAAGCATTTAAATAGACATTTGAAATTCAGCTTTATAGTGATAGTTGAGTGCGTGTGGCAATATCGATTTCTTTCCTGGTGGTCGCCATTTTGATCCAAACACAATAAACTTCCGGAAGAAAATAACTAGATCACTGCCAATGCAGCTGAGAGTTGTTGAGAGTATGCACTGCTAGAAAAATTCAAAAATGCTTCAGTTGTGAAATTTTATTCGGAATAAATTTTGCAGAAATCCTTTTCAACAATTGAAGTCCATGCTTCGCAAGTTGGGCATGTATAGGATTGAACTACAACAGACATAATATTTTTGTAAAGTTTTATCCCCCCAAAATAATCGAAAAGTTCTTCACGTCATGGGTGTACGCTCAATTTTGAGAATGACTGTACATCCAGTGTACAAAAACGATGTAGGAGGGGTATTTATACCCCTTGAATGGTAAAAGAAGGTGCGCCCCTTGTCATGTGAAGACCGGATTCATCGCAAAAATAACAATGACTCCGATACTGAACATCGAATAGAAATGAGATGACTTCAGCACTGGAGGCTATCAACTTTGACGGCACTTTGCTCCGGATGAATATCTCAAGGAAATATTAGAAATCAATCAACAATATAGAGCTTATGACTCTATGATAGGGTATTAATTTAAGCTTTCATTTTACGACTGTATAACAACAACCTCGCTGGAAAAATTGAAACTGAAATTTTGAAAAATACTACGTCTAGTGCTTCTAAGGTATTGGTCGTAGTAGCGGTGACGTTGAAAAGGGTCTAGTCTTGACAACCAAGTTGTCACGCAGCTCCAGCTAGATACCATCAAAATTTTAAAGAAGTTTGTCGCACTCTCGCAGTTAAACAACGCGGCATAGAGCAACTATTTTCCAGTTCTTCCAGAGCAGCGAACGATGTGTGATAACATTAATCCGAGTTAGACCTCTACACCGTAACTAGTGTCGTAAAATTTAAAAGTACTTACAAAACACCAACAGCCACGCTTCGCTTTTATCGAAGGAAATGTCCTGGATGCACTTCTGATTATCGGCAAACCAGCACAGCAGCATCAGGTGCACCTCTCCTTTGCCATCGATGTACCGGAGCAGAATTTGATCGTTACGACGTACCAGACAAAGGATCTGATAGTCTCGATCCGTTTTAGTACTGGCCGAAAGTTTGGCATCCACATTCGTTATAAGCGTATTTAGTTTGATTATGTCCCAATCCTTGAGGGATGCCATCTTCTTGTACTTTTCTTCTTCTTGTTTTTCTAGAACACCGTATCCTCAGCCAGACGATTTTCTTTCTTTGCGTTAAGTCGCTCCCTTGTTTCCCGCTGGTGCTTAAAAGGCACACCCCGTTCTGCCGTCAATCGATCAGCAATCTGAAAATAGAGAACATTTGAATTGCGTTGAGGAAAATTGGAAAAGTTCCTTCTTCACGGACGCACCGTCACTGAGCATGACGAAAACAAAGCTTTTCATTTTGTCCACTTTCACCTGCATAGAGCCAATGGTTTAGATTTTATCATTTTGAACGACTTTTCACCAAGCAGAATATGCACTTTTCATGCAAAAATACTTATTTTAAGCTACCTACCTTTCGGGATTCACTTTTGGGCTGGCTGCGAAAAAAGTTGACAGATAAAAATGGACAGACTGGGTTTGACTCTCCCATCAACCGAGGAGGAGGCAGCAACACAGTACAAAACAAAAACCACAACAAAGAGCGCAAAGAAGAACAAGCACCAGATGATCGTAGTGACAGTTCGGTTCGTTTTTCACCACACCCTGTCCACCATTTACACCACTGGATGTGGATGTGTGCGTGAATGGCGTCGCGCGTGTTGCTTGCGTATTTTGTTTACGACCGGCTGGCGGTTGCGTGATTGTCGTTATGTTTGAAAATCGGAATAAGTCACACCCGAGAATAAATTTTTCTCTTCTGTTCTATACTTCAATTCCGAAGTAGGACATAATGCGCTGAATAATGTCTTTGATGTTCTATACAGCACATTATGTCCGACATCAGGTTTAACGTAGAGATCTGAATATGTATCCATTGTTATGTGTTACTTTTTCCACTTTTCAACTGGAATGTAAATATGCATAAGCTGTTGCGCGAACGATAGCCTTGTTTACAAATTAGGGTCTTGGTATTGGTATCGCAGGAGCAGCTGCGTTGATTCGATATGGGACTGGTGAAATTCTACACTGCTGGTTGATAAAGTGGGCCTACGCAAGGAATGACGGGTGGAAAATCAGGGAAAACGAGATGAGCGTTGCCAGATCTCAGTGAATAAAGCAGCTTACAATAAATCAAAAGGCTTGGAGCAGCGGCCACTAGATAAATTTGAATGCTGAAAACAAGTTAAAAATGTTGACATATAGGGTAAGGGGATGCAATGTTAGCCTAGCTCCTTCATTCAGCCTATGTACCAGAGGTGCCATTAATTTAGCGATAACCAACAAAATCATGTTGCTATTAGGATGACCAATGTAATCCGAAGCAATTGAGACAATATATTAATTAACTTATAGTTGTTCACTTCCCGTAATTTTCGATTTCTTCCACTTTTGGGGCTTCATGATTTCACTGGTTAAGCTGAACAGATGATCTACACGATCTTCAAGTGATCTAAAAAACAATGATTTTACAAGAAAATCGTAGACAAAATGTTGGGGACTTATTTTAACTATGGCCTGTTGTATCGATAACGTAGTAAAAACGTTGTTATTGGTAAAATTTCAAGTGGAAATGCATGAATCTGCGGTTGTTTAAATTCAAGAGGCTCATCTCAATACAAACCGAAGAAACAAAATCATTGTATAGTGAATTATAAAGTTTTCATTATTAAATGGCTGATAAATCATATATGAACATCACTTAAGTGTTTCGAGGCAGTTTTACTTTAGTTTGTTTTGTGAAATGTTGTGTTAAATAAAGCAAACACAGCTGGCAATGCCTTAAATCATAAACTCAGGGGAAAAATGTAATAAGACTGCATTTAATATAAAATCAATCAAATGGGGCGAAGTTGCATCCATGAATAGACCCAATTTGGTGATTAAAGACTGACATTAAATCCATATCCATCGAATTTTTCCGACTTTATAATAAAAGTTTCGAAAATTCGAGAAACATATTACGAAATGTCTTATCAAACACATCTTAGCAAGTGTCCCAGTAACCACAAGCATTATATTGTCGCACTTTTCAATCAAAATCAACATCGGTAATGCGATCGCATCAATTCTACGTTGTCAAGTAATACATTAGATTAGCTTAGAATATGATGCATTACAATGCAATAATGCTACATTAGCAATGTCTTATGGCATTACAAAAGATATAGCATTAGTTCGATCTTAGTGGGGCCCTTTTCAGCTTTAATCTAACTTCAATGATGCACTAGACGTAATGCATATGCCTATATATGCATGTATTACACCCTGTACTTGGGATATATTGAATCTCACTTACAGCTTAACAACTTTATGAGTTATAATCAAAAATGTAATCCCCGAATAGAAATTACCATTAGCTGTATGATCATTATTATATATTTTCCATTCATGTTGTAATCACCATTAAACGTATCATCCGTGTATAATGCAGGTGAAATGTAACAAACCATTCAAACTTTAAATTACCATAAATAACGTATTCTATATATGATAATGATTTCATAAACAAGAAATTAACAGTGCAGTATAGTATATCTCTTGCTCATTCATTGTATGATTTAACCAATAAAAGATATGAATTATGGTCACGATAAACAAAAAAAAAGGAAACTGTTTTGACAATACGTAATTATTATGTAGAAGGAGATGTTCGCTCATCTCCATGAGGCACCAAGAGTGAACAACAATGTTTTTCTTTTTTTTTTTTTCGCTAGAATGAAAGATATGAAGAGAAAGTTTTGATAGTTCCGCTAGTGTGCGGCAGGCTTGGAAATATGACAGATGTTTTAGGAATATTGAGCGAAAAGGGCATGTGTACAGTGGTACTCGAACCAACGACATTTTTGCCTAACATCCCACTGCGGGGTAGGTCAAAGCACGGACTAAGTCCGCCACTTCAACAGGCCTGTTGTCACTAGTTGCTATCAGCACGGCATTTTCTACTAAAGTGGCTAATCTTTCCACAATTAATGCAGCGGGCCTTCCTTACTGGGCAACTTAGAGCATCACTCGAATGACGATACAACCCACATTTGTTGCACTCGTTCTCCGTTTTTCTCGGCCAAGGTTGATACGGATGCGCTCTGGGTTTACGTTTCGTTTTCCACTCCTGCTTCACAGTTGCAACAACGGCGGGTTCCTCCTTCAATGCCTTCGCTTTCTCCGCCTGTTTAAGGAGCAGCTCCCTGTTCATTGCATGATTGGTAATCTCGTCAAGGTCCAGTGGTCGGACCCGTTCATCCAACGCTCCCATAGTCACCTGTCACCTACTGAAGAATCTAGATTTCCTCAAGATTTTGAAATTCGCAGCGTGCAGCCTGCGTACGCAGCCTTAGTAAAAATTGACTGAATGACTTCAATTCAGCTTAGCACCTCGAAGAGAACTGCGCTCTGAATTCCAGTATTCCTTAGTTCCCAGACTGGGTTTCGAGAACTAGAATATTCCCGTCAAAATGCGCCTTGGATGCGGCTGCCGTATTGCAGGCGTTGATGGAAGACGTTTCGGAAGAAGATGTTTCTAGAAACAGATCAGAAGGCGAAGAGTTTATTCGTTGGTTTCCAGGCTGGTGATGTTTTGGAAATTATCCGGGACAAGCGTAGCATGAAGGAATTGTGGACCAGCATCTGTGTAATGTTAGCGAAGAAGTCGGTGGCCAGTCATACTCTCCTGAGGAAGCAGTTTGAACGTCTGTGGATGAAAGATGGAGCTTTTATGCGGTCCCACCTACTGACATTCAATGATTCGGCGAGGCAGCTGAGAACGAATGGCGCAGAGCCGGATAATGGTGATCTTTTGTCCCAGGTTTTCCTGAGCTTGCCTGAATCGAGTGATCCGTTGGTTACGACACTCGAGTAAATCAAAGTGGATGATCTTATCTTGGATCTTGTCAAGCAAAGTCTCCAGCAGAGTAGAACCGTGTTGATAGAACGGGAGAATCAGCGGAGGAAAAACCAGCAGCGTTTGTAGGCAACCAGCAGAATAATCGTGACGACAAGTTCAAGGCCAAGTGCCACAAATGCGGCAATGGGGATCACATGAAGAAGTGTGGAGAGGCAATGCACCTAGCTTCGCATCAGCGCACCCCTTGTATTCTCTCCACATCTGTCTGTTTGCCTCACGCGGTGGGCGTAGAGAAACATTAGCAAGCAACCGTCAACCTGTCGAAACGTTTTTTACTTTTTTCAAACCTTCTTGTATTTTTTGAAACATTATTAAATCGTCTTTGTGTCGCAGTAGTTCTTCACGTGTTTTTCCGTGCGGTCCGAATTTCCCCACAAACGCATATTCTACTGCTTACTGGAACCTGCACGGTCCGTCAAGAAGGACTGCAAATAGGAAGAAGTCCATGCAGGTCAGCTTCATGAAGACCCGTGATGGCCAGACAAAGTCCGACGGCAAAACTATTCAGTGTATATTGGATTCCGAAGCAACAGACAATTTGGTGACCGTCAGGACGATTTTCAAATTGGTCAAGTACTTGTGGACACCGGATGAGATTAACGTTGCTAAGGATTGACAAACTCTGGTGGCGAAATAAGAAGGCGTGATTAATGGATTTGCTGTTTTCGGCGTGCTTCTTAATGTACAAAAAGTCCTGTATGTGTCCGATCTCCGTGACAACCCAGGTAACCAATAAGCAGTTCCAAAACGTCTTAACGGCAGTCTATCAAGCAATTAAGTTGCCTTAAATATATAATTATATTATTGTTTATTACAGTCAACAGGTAAAATATTTGCCCCAATGACCGGCATCTTAAAACTAAAATCACAAAACTACAAAATTTTCAAATTAACAAAAATACGTCTAAAACTACACTTATTTGTATCCCTATGTACATTAAAATCAAATACAAAGTAACAACTATTGAAAAGACGACTCATGCTGCGTATTGGCTCATGGAGCCCATAGTTGGTTCTTGCCGCGGGAAGGCTCAGGAATGCATGTGCGCGTAGATTACGGCGGCGTATGTTGATGTCCAACATGCTGAGCAGTCTAGAATCAATGTTCCCTTGCAGGAGATCGCCAATAAAACATGCTTTTGCCACGTTACGCCTTCCATCAAGTGGTTGAAGGCTGATGAGCTGGCACCGACTGATATAGCTGGGTAGATTTAACGGGTCTCTCCACCCGAGATGACGTAGGGCAAATTAATATATAAAAGGATTGCTGCTTATTTTCGATAGTTTATACGATAGCCCATGTAAGATCTTTTTGCAGAGAGGAGAGACAGTGAATGTTGTTGATACACAGAGTCTTCAGGAGCTGGCATGTTGCCATTATCTTGCCGCGCTAGGTCCAGGTCGAAGCATGCAGCACAATATGTATCCATTGTTTTTTATGAAAATACTGAAAATTGTTCTTATTTTCAATTATAATTTCATAGATATCTTCGAAGCTTCACAAGGGTATGAACATCTTCACGCACAGCACATATCCGGGAACTGACGAAATAGGCTTCCAACGTGGATCAACAAGGATTCGTCGACGTCAGCACAGTATGTAAATCCGGGCGAGTCAATGCTCTTCAGTGTATCTACGTGACACACGATGAATCATCATTTGAGTTGATTTTAGTAATGATTGAGAGACTCTTTGTCTAATTTGGGCTCAGTGAATGTGTGCAACATACCAACTACTAACAAAAGTGCGCCGAAAACACCAACGTTCATCAGACAGGTTACATTAACCAAAAAGAGAAGTCGACGAAGAGAACTTTAGTGTTTTGTTGAACTGTCAGTTGGCAACGGATTTGCCTGCCACAGAAGGGACTGATTTGTTATTGATATCGACAGAATTTACACGACAGTGTCTGGGCAGCAACATTTTCAAACTGTTTGTTTGAGCATTGCCAGCGCTTTGTTGCCATTTCATGACTTCAATAATAATACGTAGCCTGGCGCATATCAGAATACCCGAGATTGCCATTGCCGAAAGATTGCCAACGAACAGCGATACGACGGACTCCATTACACGGATGGACGCAACCGGCCTGCGTCATGGATCTCCACCGCTCAGATGCTATCCAGGTTTATCTGGGTATACCCCGTGATGCCGAGACACCAGCATTGACAAGTCATCGTCAGCTATTCAGACCACAGTAGATGAGGCCAATAACGCAGTGTTATTGACTGCACGCCTGTCGCGCAACAATACAACGAGACATGTTTTCGATGATACATCCAGTTGTTCGTCAGCTTCCTCTCTAAATACAACACAGTGAAGAGCCGTGATTTTACGAATATTTGAATCACCATACCTGATGGCAGTACGAAGAAATCGGTTGCCTTATCGCTAAGAATGAAGACGTCTCATTTGCCGTAAAGGGTTTCATTCATCGACTGGTTTTGATACTAGAATCACTTCTCTGGTTTTCCAGCTGCCATTTTGAACATTTAAATATAATGTAGACAGGAGCCAGAGCACGTGGTTTCAGAATTTTGATTTCACCATGTGTGTTAATCCCATTGATTAAATAAATAGAAGACATTGAATGATTTTATACTGATTACGTCTGCTAAAACATGTTCAACTGAAATTTGCTTCATTGCCAAAATTTTCACCTTTCTCTCATACGGCTGAAATTTTCATTAGCATTGCTAAAGAAGAAATATATATACATTTACTATCATCCTTCGATCAGCTGACATGAAATGAAGAGAAATGAAGCGAAGAGTACTTTTATATTGAACAGGGATTTTGTCCGAAGGTACATCATAAGGTTACTCAGTTAAAAACTTTGAGACCAACTGCGTTAGTCATCATCGCGTTTTCTTGCGTTTTTCTTCACGCAAATAAACCGTTAATGATTCTTTTCAAACGCGTACCACCACAATTCTGCGTTTATTCACATCTATATACCGCCAAATCAAAAGATTGACTTTTCAGGACTCGAAAATAAAAAAGCATCTAAATACTTCCAGTTGTTACAGACAATGAAACACTGAGGTCTAAATCAAAGTAATAATGTCAAAATCAGCAGAACTGTTACTTAGCTTCGCCGACCAGTGCGACGAATATCGGTCTCATATGGGGAGAAGATTTATGATAATGAATCTTCTATCTCCATGAGCTGATAAATTAACACTGCATATACAGCAAATTCATGAAAATATTAACGCAGATTAAGTATAATTTACATTACTACATTAAAATGTCGCAAAATTAGTCTTCTGACAACACATACAAGTCCTAGCAGTAGTGGCATTGACTGTTGAAAATATATCACAAAATTTTAAGGATACGTTTCAAATTTTCAGATACACCATATATTACATATCTGGTATAATTTTTTTGCTGAATTTCTTCAGTTGAATCTTCGTACATTTCTATTATTATCTTCTCTGTTAATAATGCTGATAGCTCGTAGCCACGCAGAGTGTTTGTCCGCTTTCAACTTACCATTACGATAGATTTGTCGCCTTCACCATTAACGTTTTCACCAATAAGCTATGTAATGGTGCAACGGTTTAGCCCAGAGTGCGCTTCGCAAAATTTTACGATTGTAATGAACGTATTGCCTGCACCAGATGCCGTTTGCCACACAGGTACTTTCGCGAATTCTTCATTTCGTGGAACTAACGTACGACAAAATCTCGAGGCGATTGTTTGCGTTCATCTGATATGGCACCAGCCGTTCATGATGAAATATTCGGCTTGACAGCACGTATTAACGGGTTTTCGCGTTTGTTTGTCATTCAATATGCTTCTGACCTTGGGTACATAAGAGCTGTCCGATGGCTGTCGATTTATCTTCACTCACGTCTCGGGTGGAAGTGTTCAGGCTTTCCGATGCCTTCTGCGATTTTCGCTTCACGATGGAAGCCATCTGAACATGTCTTCACAGCAGATACGGCGATGGTATTGCCGACCACCATGCGACTGACCAGGATTAACAATCACGGCCCATTTGCTGGCGTAGTTTTCCTTACTTTCGCACAGATCTGAAAATTACTTGACAGATGCATTACACAAACATAACACTTTGCCCAGTTACCGTACTCATTTGCCTTTACTACGCGATAAAAAGTCACACTCTAAACAAAATACTTTTCGAGTCCAACAAATTCAACTGTTACCTGATTTACATCAGTCACTTTACATCACAGACTTTAACAACATGAATGTCTGCAACTACATTTCTGGCAAGGAAATGTTAAATGTTTGCTGATGTCTATTATAACGTTTTTCGAAATACCATAAAGAGGTTTCCAATCGTCATTGAGACATCATGGAAATTACATTCTGCTCGTATGTAAGCAGACAAATAAAACATCTAAAATGCAGCAGTGCACAAAATACAAAAATAACAGGCAATGAAGATCTTGAGAAATCTCAGACGTCAGGATCAACTACGAATATCGCATTTGAAGAGTATAACACTAAAATTGAAAGGGAAGCCAGTTGAAATTTAAATAAAACAATGAATTCGAGATTTTCCATCATCCATGCATCTAGATTTACAGCAATTGCAGCTATTTTCTTACAGAAATGATGTTACCTGGCTTCATGTACGGTCTCGCATTTATCATCGGGTATACCAAACACAAACCGAATAGACGAAAGACCGAAAAAATGTCGTATATGATTAAATTTATCTTGCATCACAAGAGGCAACAATGGCGTGTTGAAGTATTGTTCATAATTCATGAGACACACAGTGTTAGTTTCAATAACAATCTAACGTACCGAGCATTGACAACAGAACACGGTTATGTATCCCAACTACAGAAAAATCTCTTTCTCCGAGCAAATTTGTCACATTGCGTAGGCTCATTGCCGAAAATTCCACATGGTTTACTGCAAATCTGTTGCACAACAAATATGGATACGAACACAAGATTCAATGGCAGCAGTAATGCAGGCCATTTTATTATCACGTTTCCATTCCATATTTTATTCAGCAGCTGCAGTTTATCCAGAGGATGTCCTTGCTGTTAGCCGCATTATAGTTCCTCCAGGCAGTGCATTGTTCACTGAGAGGTCGTATTAATGTCTCATTTTCAGGATTTTCCAGAGCCTTAGCATCTTTGAATTGTTCACCAGATTTTGATTAAAATCCGATTTCCTGATTTTCGTAATTTTATTACCCAAATTAATTTTAAGGAAATAAATAGATTCCGTTGCTTTGCTGCCGTTTGAATGGAATTGTCAAATTCATCCAATAAATTATCTCTGGATTTATGTTCTCATTTCAAAACGATATAGTCATCTGTTTCTAGTTTTAATTTTCGTTTCAAATATTGTTGTTAGTTAAGTTTATAAAATCTAAAGATTAGTTTGATAAATAGCGAATCTAACAGAGTTTCGTCATTTTCTGAATCAGTATCTAAGAAAGACATTACATTGTTCCATTCGCTGATATATCAATTTGACGGAATAACTAGCAGATGTCTTATCGTTAGAACTGAACTATATACTATTGATGAAACTGAAAGAGATAAATATATGTTGCGTTTTGGTTTTAAATAAACGGTGAGCTTTTACTTCAATAGTTTCCATTACATAAATGATATCCTGATTTTATGGATTTTATTTCATAACCCTGACTTGCGTAGATGCCGGTTGTAGCCAGCGAGCAGCGTGATTACATTGCGCTGTATCTGTTGATGATGGCACCTGGCTGTCAGCCTGTTCTCCTGTTTTCAATGCTATCTCATTTTTTGTAGATGTTTGTTGAAAAAGTTCATTGGATAATGATTCCTCGGTGGTATTAAATTAATCTCCGTAGTCAGTTCGTTTCACACAAAACTAGTCCAAATACCAACACAATTCATGACGATAAACACAGATTTATATTACAGGACGCGACAAATTTATATCAGCCTGGGACAGTGTGTTAAATCCATGTGTCTGCGTCGTTTCGATTCCAGACACGCAGAAGAATAGAATCATCAGACAAGTGCTGCTTAGTTATCAGCACCTTACTGCCGTAATAAAGCATTGATTCATGACCACTGTACGCCCGAAAATGAGCACTTACGTAGAGACGTTTCTAAAAGATCCACGCATCATGCTTCAAATTGCATAAATATATTTTCTTCTGCCTAGATAGGCTCAGATTCGATGTTGAGGAGGCTCTGTTACCTGCGCTATGCACAGCATCAAAGCGCTGACTTTAGGAATCACCAATTCTTTCCTGAATAATTTAAGAGAAAAAAATTTAACCACTGGCTGGTGATTTCGTTTAACACGAATCTCCAGTTAATATAGTTTTTACTAGGACGTTATCTACCAAGGTATCCGAATCTGACCGTCAAGTCGAAGACCTGAAAAATGTCTCTTTCTGGGGATTGTGGAATTCATTCACCATTTTCTGAGGTCCAATGGACAACGAGGAACTCCCATCAACATGGATCCTTAAAAATGGTGAAGATGAATTCCACAATCCCAGAAAGAGACATTTTTTCGAGTCTTCGACTTGACACGGTCGAGATTCCGGATGCCTTGGTAGTTGGCGTTCTGGGCAAAAAACTGGAACAACTGGGGTTTTAGATGTTCCCGGAAGTGGCGGAAAGTCACCAGCCAGTGGTTTAAAACCTGGAGGAGAAACTTTTTTGTATTGCCACCACTTCTTAAATTGTTCAGAGGAGGGTGAGGAGCCTGTTCTAAAGTCAGCGCTTTTTGAGATGCTTGCTGACGGTGCCGTTGACGTCTTGCTGTAGCGCGCTTTCTCTTCGCTCCCGTCTGAACAACAGAGTACTCCTCAGCATCCTCAAAGTCTGAGCCCTGATCATCTATGGGCAGGGAAGAAAATATATTGTTGTCTGGTTGGGCTGGTGGAACAGCGGCCGGTGGGATCTTTTAAAGCATCTCTGCATAAGACCGCTTCGACCGCTGCTGCAGCGAACGAATTTGGTGTTTCTCCCTCTCTATATACTTCGGGCATACAGTGAGATCATGTGGAGCTTCCCCACAGCATATACACTTGGGGTCTGTACTGCAGGGACCCTCCACATGTTGCTCACCGCATTTGCCGCATCGTGCTTTGTTACAGCAGTAAGGTGCAGTATGACCCAACTGCTGGCACTTGTCACAGTGTTCATATTCCTTCTGCGTGGTCTGGAATCGAAACGACGCGAACACATAGTTTGCCTTACCTTGATACAATTTTGTCACTAAATTTGTCGCGTCGCATGTGTTTCGTCCAGTGTTTGACCAGGTCATAAGTTGTGTTGTGATTATTTGGTTGAGACACGACGATGAGACAAGTGAAACGAACTGACTACTGGGAGTTAATTTAATACCACCGAGAGGAATCGTGCCAGCTCGGTGGGACTTTCAATAAGACGTTATCACCACAAAAATGATATAGAATGACGTGTCACTTTTATAGGGGAGACGAAGTTTGGATGAACATTGTGGAGTCGTGCACACCGCATCATTCAATAGTCCATGGATACGGAGCGCCGACAGTGATGGTCCACGCTGCTCGCTTTAACTACAACCAGCGTTGCCAAGTATTTTTTTACAAAGTCAGGAAGTTTATGAAATAAAAATCAGGATAAAATCAGGATTGTCATTTTATGTGTAAAAAAAAACTGATGTTAGTAAAAATACCGTTTATTTAAAACCAAAAAGCTTACATAACATATATTTATCTCTTTCAGTTTCATCAATAGTATAGTTCAGTTCTAACATTTGATTAGGGCAACTCTGCTTATGTAAACAAAGACTTTGTCTGCTAATTTATCGGAAGTTGAATATAATTCCGTCAAATTGAATATATCAGCGGATAGAGACAATGCTCGTCTTTCTTAAGGAGTGCTTAATGTGTATTTGTGACCTTTTGTTCAAGAGAAAATGATTACGAAAGCCATTGTTTATAAAAGCAGATTCGCCCTAATCTAATGTTGGCGCTGACTTGTCTTTGGATTATTTTTTTGCGAAAGCTTAACTTAACTAACTGTTTGAGACCTGCGAAAGAGTGATATTAAAAACTAAAAAAGTAAACCGCGAAGTTTAAGATGGCTTGTATCGTTTTGGTAGAAGAGCGGGTCAGAATAGATTTTTTATTGGATGAATTTTGACAATTCCATTCCAGAGTAGCCAACTTGTAAAAGCTTTAGCAGAACTCCCTTACTTTGATTAGTTTATTTATTTCACTTAAAATTAATTTGGATTAATAAAAATTACGAAAATCAGGAGAAATCAGGATTTTTTATCAAAATCTGGAAAAAATTGGTGCTTGTCAGGATTTCAGGCAAAATGCTAAAAAGTCTGGAAAATCCTGAAAAATCAGGAACATTGGCATCGCTGACTACAACAATAGAAATTGGCTGCTTGCTTGGTAGCCACTCTCGAAGGGTGGAAACAATGCACGCTGCTGGAGGGACGCATTGCTATTCACACAACTAACAGCAAGACGCCGTATGCTGTGTGAGATCGAACAGCATGCGAAGCTGCCCGGATAAAAATAAACATAAAATTAAAATACAATAATATAAAATAACTTTAAAATCTACTGCCGCCGTTGAATCTTATTGTTCATGTATCAGATAAATGAAAAATGTATATTGTTATTACAACAGATTTACTATTAAACCCATATGCAAGAATTTTCAGCAATTGTGAACCTACACAATCAATAGAAATTGACTTAAATTTGCTCGGAAAAAAAAAGATTTTTTCTATAGTTAAGATACATAACAACACCGTTGTTCTGTTGTCAATGTCTCAATTTACGTTAGATTCTATTGTGGAAACTAACTGCTATTGTCATCTCATAGTTATGAACAATACTTCAAATTTTACGCACCATTGATTTTATCGTATGATTACAGTAAATTTAATCATATACAATTTTTTTTTCGGATGGCGCGATCATCTATTCAGTTTGTGTTTGAGTCTATACCGATCTGATAAATGCAAAGAAGTGCCGGTCCCGGCCATTTTCGAAGCAGGTGGTATAAATTTCCTGTAAAAATGTTGATTAGATTGCATATTTCTTCTGAATTGCTGCCAATGCGTTCATCTAGATGCATGGATGATGGAAAATTTTCAGATTTAAATTTTGTTTTAACGTAAGTGAAAAAGGGTTTAGGGCACAACTTTATTTCCCTTCCAGTTTTAGTGTTATACTCTTCAAATGCGATGGCTAAATTTAGTTGATTACAAACGTCTAAGGATTTCTCAAAATCTTCATGGCTGTTATTTATTTTTGTAATTTTTGTACACCTTTTGCTTGCGATTTTTAGAATGTTTTATTTGTCTGCTATACCAGACAAAATATTGTGAATTTCCATGATGTCGTATTATTTTGATTGGAACCTCTTTATGAATATTTCCGAAAAAAAAACATTATAGTAGACATCAACAGCAATTTCAACATTTCCTTCATTTCGTACACACTTAGAAATTGTGAATTTTACACGAGACGTAATTCATGTTTGTTAAAAGTCTGGGAATGTAAAGAAATATTTGGTGTAAAATTATGGTGTTTGGTTGAATTTAAAGATTGGACTCGGAAAAAATGCGACATTTTGTTTAGGGTGTAACTTTTTATCACGTGAGTAAAAATAAATGAAATTTTGAGTAATACTCGTTTAAAGTGTTATGTTTGTGTGTGCATCTGTCAAGTAGTTTTCAAGATGCATTCGAAACAAGAAGAGCTACGCCAGCAAATCCTGGGCGCGGTGATCGATAATCCTGGTCAGTCGCATAGATGGATCGGCAAAAGGCTTGGAATCCACCATTCCACCGTATCCCGCCTTGTGAAGATGTTCCAGGAGACGAAGACCATCGAGCGACGCGCTGGAAGCGGCCGAAAATCGAAAACGGAATACCAGGAGAAGGCGCGGAAGATAAGGCAGTAATTTAAGAATAACCTGAACCTTTCCACCCGAGACGTGGCCAAAAAGGTCAATTCGTCGAAGTGATTCGTCCAGCCGACCATGAAGCGGACTGGGCTACATGTTTTTAAGGTCAGGAAGGCGCCAAACCGGACTGACAAGCAAAACACGCTGGCCAAATTGCGTGCCCGGAAGCTGCACCGTGAGTGGCTGGTCAAGCCAGGCTGTTTCGTCATGGACGACGAGACATATATCAAGATGGACACCAAACAAATCCCCGGCCTCGAGTTTTTGTCGGTACGTTCCGGAAAAGTTCCGGAGGAGAAAGATGGAAGAGAAATTCGCGAAGAAGTACCTGAGGTGGCAGGCGATCTGCGAGTGCGGACGGTACAGCAAGCCGTTCGTTACAATCGGCAGAGGAATGCTTGCAGAAGCGCTTGCTGCCCTTCCTCCGCTGGTCTGGCTGGATTTCGCTTCGTGCCATTACGCCAAGCCTGTAATGGATTGGTACGCAGCGAAGGGCGTTAATGTGGTCCCGAAGGAGGCGAACCCGCCAAATACACCAGAGCTTCGTCCTATCGAAAAGTTTTGGGCGATAATGAATAAGAAGTTGAAGAAAAGCGGACAAACACTCAAAACCGATGAAGCTTTGAAGAAAAACTGGGAGGAATTGTGTAAGGAAGATGGACAAAGCCTCGCCCAAGATCTCATGAGCAGTATTAATAGAAATGTACGAGGATTCAGCTTGGGGGAGGAAATTCAATAAAAAATTATACCAAAAGATAGCTAATATATAGTTATTTAATCCTGAAAATTTGAGAAGTATCCGCTTTAAAATAAATTTTTGGTGATAATTTTGTGTGTCTCAATTTTTCCGAGTCCAGTCTTTATTGTCGCACCGCTTTCAACTCATTCTTATGTGCTAAAGGACGCTTGCATGTGTTGGTCTCAGGAGACTGAAATTTACACGACATTTTGGTAGTGTGTAGAATTATACTTAATCTGCGTTTAATATTTACATAATTTGCTTTGTGATATACAAAGATTACCTCGAATTCACAGTTGTTGGGTTGTCGAGTTTCATGATTAAATAGAGAGAATTCGATTGCTGTAAAATGCTTCTCTTTACCATAAGAGATTCAATGATTCATTCACACATAAATCTTCGTGTACATTGGTCAGCAGAAAGCCCAAGTAACAGTTCTGCTGATTTTTGACATTATTACTTTGATTTAGACCTAAATTAGCAGTTTTGTCGAAAATAAACTGCAGTGTTTCATTGTCTGCAACAACTGGAAGTATTTAAGATGCTTTTATTTTCAGAGTCCTGAAAAAAGTCAGCTTATCTTTGGTTGAAGTCACCATAGATGTGAACTTAAGCCTCAGGAGGTAATTGTGGTACAATTTATTACGCGTTTTGAAAAAAAAAGAATCATTAACAGTTTTATTTGCACGATCTGGGGGGAAAAAAACACGGAGGAAAACACGATTGTTATGCCAGCAATGTATGATTTGACCCAAACAGGCTCAATTCCTTTGAATTTAGTCGCAAAAAGGATTTTTAACTTGAAATTAGCTGAAACTGCTATGATAACACCTTCGGACAAAATTTCGGTATTATATAAAAGTACTTTCTTCGCTTCGTTTCTTCTTCGTTTTCATGTCAGCTTGTTTCAGTAGCTAAATTACCGAAAAGGATGAGCCTAGTAAATGTATATATATTTCTTCTATTTTTGCTGTGCCTGTCAAAATTTCAACCGTATGAAAGAAAGGTTGAAATTTTAACAATAAATAAGAATTTCAGTTGAATTATGTTTTAGCGAAGATATTCTTGAAGGTACGTCGGTTATAAAAATCATTCAATGTCTTCTACTTTCTTATTTAATCAATAGGTTATTTTCATATGAATAATCAAAAGTTCACAAACCACGTTAAGCTCTGGCCATAATCTACGCTTCATTTAAATGTTTAAAATGGCCTTTGGAAAAAGCCGAGAAGGGGAGATGGTTCTGAAAATATCAAAAATTAGTCGACGTGACTTATGAATAACCCTTTACAGCCGTATAGGACGTCTTCGCCATTCTTAGATTTAGCGACCAAAACATACCGGTTTTCTTCATGCACCATCTAAGGTGTGACGATTCAAAATATTCATGCATCATCAAAACGATGACTTATGGTTCTTCGCATATTTTTTGTTGCGTGACTAGGAAGGGCTTGTGACGAACAACTAGTTGGCATCATCGAACCTGTATGCCGTTACAACTTTATTGTTGCACGACGACAGGCTTTGCGTTGCAAGTCAACATGTTTCCCTTGCGCGACATTGAAGGCAACAGACCTCGTCGCTACTGTGGTTTTAAGTGCTTTGACGATGACTTTTGTCAACACTGGTTGTGTGTATCCGCAAGTGTACCCAGATAAACCTGGATGCTAGCATCTCTGAGCAGTTATCGAGAGATCTATAACTGAAGATAGACCGGTTGCTGGATCCATCCGTGTATGGAGTCCGTCATTCAGGATTATCAACTGTTCCGTTAGCGTCTTCTCAGCGATGTAACGGCCCAAGGTATTCGGTATCACTGATCCCCAGGCGGGGTGATGTGCATTGAAGTCGCCAAGTAACAACAAAAGCGCTGGCAATTGCTCAAACAAATCATCCAGTTTGGTTTGAAAATGTTGCTGCGTATTTAGACACTAC
Organism: Aedes japonicus; assembly: GCA_034211315.2. Classification (NCBI taxonomy): domain Eukaryota; kingdom Metazoa; phylum Arthropoda; class Insecta; order Diptera; family Culicidae; genus Aedes; species Aedes japonicus. The sequence continues at coordinate 83,845 of JASCZW010001346.1, read as the reverse complement.
TGTCATTGGGGTAGGAAGATGGATACGAACTGCAATGGCTTGAAGGTCACAATCGATATCAATGCTTTCAAATGGAGTCCCTTCACGGATGGCAAGGCCCACTCCTTGTTGCCAATACCGACAGTTCAAGCAAAACAATGCATTAGGTCCTAAGTAACATTAAGAGATTCTCTTCGTCGACTTTCTCTTTGGTTAATATGTAGCTTGTCTATTAAACGATTTGCTGGTGTTTTCAACGTATTGGATAACTAATCACACTTTGTACTACCGTACTGTATGTTGAAAATAGTTGAACATGTTTTTACATTCCCCTTAGGATCCCCAGAGAAAGTCGACAAAGAGAGTCTCTCAATGTTACTTGTTACTTGCCTACAAAGTCTGGAGCGATCCCGTGGTTGTTTACTTTCGTCTCCTGCAGCGCTATGACGGATGGTTCGTGTTTGCTAATGAGCAGCTTGAGCTCACCGATATTGTCACGTAGACCACGTATGTTCCACTGAAGAGCAAAACATTATTTCGCGGATTGCCTACTGGCTACTGTTACTGACGTCGACGAAAATGCTGTTAATGGCCTACGCGTTGGGCCTGACATATCGATCGGATTCCCGGACATCCATACCGATATGATACCGTGAGATGTTCATACCCTTCTTTGAATGAAGCTTCGAAAGATATCTATAGGAATTTTCGGAAGAGATAAAACCAAAGCAGCTATTGATTGAAAAATAAGAACAATTTTCAGTATTTTTTTTTTCATAAAAAAAAACAATAGTTACATATTGTTATTTTTACATACTTCGTAGCGACTACGGACCAAGCAGCCGTTGTCCATTTCGTGTAGTTATGCAACTCTCGCTATGCTGCTTCCTAATTTCTATTGTATCAATAACATTCACTATTGTTTCTCTTAACCTTCACTCTCTCTCGCTTTCTCTCTACTTACAAAAAAAAAAGATCATACATAAAGGTGCTTTCCTAGCACTCGTGGCTCTAAAAACTATCAGAAACAAAAGCATACTAAATCGCTACGTTACCGCCTAAAAGCTACCTATCCTTACAGTCATATTTCACGAAATTAATTCATCCTGGCTCTCCATTTGAGCCAACTTATCAACAAAAAGTAAAGCTTCTTTCCTCAATCTACTAATGATCTGGTTTAAAAAAAAAAAACTAGGAGACAACTAAACAAATACCTACCACTAGAAACAAATAAATTCTACTCGTTCCCCGAGAACGGGAACGGGAAAGGGTTTCTCCTAGAAAGCTTTCTTTGTCCAGAAATCAAATTCAACCTACAGTTGCCTTTTGCGTTGAATATATTATACAGGTTGCGGACACTGTCAGAGATTTAGCATTTTGTGTTTTGTGGTGAGAGCACTTTTCTTTCTCGCGTTTCTACTAGTTTGTAATATTCTTATGATCCAAAACGGAAACTTAGGGCTTTTTACATTAGGGTTTTCTGTACCTACTAAGACTTATGCTTGGTTGTTTGTTTGTTTTTTTTTTCTGTTTTCCTCTAGACACATTACATACACTACTTTATACACAGGTTAACCGTTAGTTTTCATTTCTTCTCTTGTTAGCTTAAGGTGTAGCTTAATGAGTGTAATCAGGCTTTACAGGTTAATGTCCTTCTCCTATTTTTTTTTGTTTGTTATTTGTTGCTTTAAAGCATTACTCTTCAAATTGTGTTTGTTTTGTTTTTGTTTTTGTTTCGCTTTTCTTTATCAGCTATATATGACACTTTTGGTGCACCGACTTTCAGCGGAAGTGGTGTTAATATTTCTTGTTTAAGTATGTTGTTTGCTTACGTCTCGAATTTTTGCGGGGTGGTGGGTTCTCTCTTTTTTGCTTTCGGTTGTTTCGGTCCAGCATTAGATTAGTAGATGACCTCGTAGACGGTGGCCTTTTTGTCGCCCGAACCGGTCACGATGTACTTATCGTCGGCCGAGATATCACAGCTTAATACGGAGGATGATTCCTTTGACTGGGGGGAGGGCGAAAGGAAGGGGGTTAGAAATGGCGAATTGTGTCGAAGAGAGTGGGGGAAATACCTGGAAGATCGATGCGCCGTACGGTGTTTTCCACGCGTTCAGCAGGTTGTCTTTGCCGGTGGATACGAACCACTTTCCGCAGGCGGCGAATTTCAAGCTTAGCACGCAGCTCTCGTGTAGGTGAAGCTGATACTTGTCGGGCTTGTTGGCGTGTAGCACCTCGACGTTGGAGTTCTCCATACCGACGGCGAGCCATTCACCTGTTGGGAGAGGAGGAATTGGGGTTAGGTTGCGATTTCGGAAAAAAGCAGGGATCGTAGACTTACCAGTCGGGCAGTAGCCGAGCGAGAATATCTGCGAGGTAAAGTCGTGCTGCTGTAGTTGTCGACCTTCCCGGAGATCCCAGGATCGGACGGTGTTGTCCAGACCACCGGTCCATAGTTTTGTACCATCGGCGCTAATATCAATGCAGGAAGCTCCATCGGTGTGACCTGAGAAAGCAAGTTCAATTTAAAGCACGTTTCGCAAAGGGGGTTGCTTGAGGAAATACCTTGGAATTGTCGCACCAAAGTCTGGTTCTGCAGGTCCCAAACGGCAATGTTTCCGTCGGAACAGCAGGAGAAGCACACTTTCGAGTCTGGCGAGATGGCCAGCGCGTAGCAGGCCGGCGCATTCGAGGTCAGTTCGGCCTTAATGCGAGGTGTTGGACTAGCGAGATCCCAGATGGACAGGTTGGACGCTTCACCACCAACGATCAGCGTCCGGCCATCGGGCAGAAGTTTGACCGAACGGATATAGTTGTCCCGTTGCTGAAGAGAGGGAAAGAAAATCGAAAATTAGCATTCTTCACCGTCGGGTTTCGGAACAAGATCACTAAACGCACCAGACAGTCCAACTGCGAGACGGGATTCTTGTTACCGGGCTGGGAGATGTCCCACGCTTTGACGCAACCCTTACCACCGGTGTACACGTACTTGGTGGGGTTCGAGATCGTGACGGCGCAGACGACTTCGCCGTGGTTAAGGGAACTGATTTGACGGGCGTGCCTGGGGATCCCCGGTCCAACCAGGGCGTCCTGGGGAAAAGGGACCGGCTGCATCTGGCCCTCGGCGTTCACGTGAAAAGAATAGGCACTGGAATGAGGAGAGGACAAGCTTTGTAGGCAGGCAATTTTGTTGAGAGTTGCTGCATTACTCAAGGTTATGGTTGTTTGCTCCAACGAATTTAGAATTGTTTGGAAACTCTAAAGTCGTTGTTATTGATGAAAGTTCAGCGACAACATTACATTAGGGCGAATCTGCTTTTGTAAACAATGGTTTTCGTAGTCATTTTCTCTTGAACAAAAGGACACAAATACAAATTAAGCACTCTTTAAGGAAGAGGACCTTTATCTCTATCCGCTGATATATTCAATTTAAAGGAAGTGTTTGTTTACGAAAACAGATTCGCCCTAATCAAATTTTGGCGCTGAGTTGATCAATATTTAGTCTACTTCTAGACAAAATCGTCAAAAGGTCAAAAGTAACAATTGTAAACAATAACTTAAAACGTAAATTTCCTGGAAATGCCATGGAAATACCCACTACCGACGGGAAGGTAATAACTCCCTGTATCTGTTTCTGGTGCTTTTTGATTTGTGAGTGCAAGCAGATTCCAGAAAAATACGCTAGAAGTCATTGTTTACAAACGTTACTTTCGACCTTTTGACTATTTTCTCCAGACTTAACCAAAACGGAATACTTACGGTTTTCCTCCGGGAATGGCAATCGGTCCCAGCGGGGCTCGCATCTGCGGATGTGGATCGAATGCAAGCGGTGCCCGGGCATAGTTGTTCAACGAGTGAGGCAGATTGTTGTGCACTCCCGGTCCACCGTAGGCAGCCTGCAGTTCATGAGGCGCTCCTAAAAAGGGAATATCAAATCAATCATTAAATGGCCCGGAATGGGACTAATCAACACCCAGACACTCACCATTGAGCGGTCCACCCAGGTACGGCGGATAGCCTGGGTTCAATACGGGCGGCTTGTTCACGACCTTCGGCACGCCGTTACTGGCGGCCGAATTGGTCGGTGTGGCAGGTTTGGCAATGGGTGTCGTTGGTTTATCGTCCATTTTCTTATTGGACGGGGTGGAAGCGTTTGAGGAAGTTCCTGGAAAAGAAAGCGAAACAAAACAAAACTTAGTAAGCACAGAACACGAGACAACCTTCTGCCACCTTATCGCAGCAACCTCTGACATTTATTTTTCAGTTATCTCACTCCATTCGGAGACGTCAGATCGGGTCAAAATTTACGCAACAAATTTTAACTGCCTGATCAAATTCCACTGCTAAATTCAAAAAATCATGTCCACCAAGGCTGACGGCAGGAGCAGCACCAGCGCTGCGGAAGTCGAAGCATCCGCTTCCAGTTCATCCGTTACGCGAGCACTGAATCTGCACGGATATCACTTGGGAATCAAGATTGGAAAAGGGTCATTTTCCTCGGTCCGGTTGGCCAAGTACATAAGCAAGAATCAGAACGTCCAAGTACTGGCATGCAAGGTAATAGACGTCCGCAAGGGAACGGAAGAGTTTATCAAGAAGTTCTTTCCCCGAGAGCTGAACGTTCTGATGAAGATCCGCCATCCGCACGTCATTCGGATTCACAGCATTCTCAAACGGGAACGGATGGTGTTTATTTTCATGGACTACGCCGAGGGTGGAGATCTGCTCAAGTACATCAACAAGCACGGGATCGTCAAGGAGGGTCAGGCCAAGAGGTGGTTTGCCCAGTTGGTCAACGCTCTAAAATACCTCCATTCGATCGACATTGCCCACCGGGATCTCAAGTGCGAGAACATCCTAATTTCGAAGAAGGACACCTTGCTGCTGGCGGACTTTGGCTTTGCACGCGTCTGCGGTGAGGAGAATGGGAACTTCTCCAACACGTTCTGTGGTTCGGCCGCTTACGCCGCCCCAGAGGTGATCCTGGGCTTACCGTACAATCCGATGTGTGCCGACGTCTGGTCGCTGGGAATAATCCTGTATGTGATGCTGAATGCGGCGATGCCGTTCGATGATCGGAATCTGAAGAAACTGGTTGAGGACCACCGGAATCGGAACTTTAGTTTTCACGAAGCGGTTGAGAAGCAGCTGAGTTTGGAAGCAAAGATGACGATTTTCGAACTGCTGAATCCGGATCCGGAGAAGAGGATCGATTTGAACCAGTTGATCGATGTCGGGTGGATTGACGAGAATTCCGGTAAGGAGAGGAAGCCGAAGCTGGGAGAGCTGTGCGGAAAGAAAACCACCACGGCCAAGACGACGACTGGATGTAAATGTTGAGGCGCGTTGAAGACTTAAATTTTGTTATATTTTATATAGGTATTGATGCGATAAGGGACAAACATGCTGAGTATTGAAATTGGTGTTTAAATCCTGTGTTTTATTTGAAGGGACGATGACCTACCTGATCGGGGCGAGTGGGTTCCAATGCGTTCACGGTCTTGCACGTCTAATTTTTTCGGCATCATGCCGTTCTCGCGGGGGGAGGCGGTTCCTGTGGAGGGAAATGGAAATTGCATGTTTAGGTTAGGTTGCGAAAGTAGGGAAAGTATGGGGCTAATTGTAGAAGTCGAGTCGACCGTCACTTTGATCGACAGGTCTAAAAGCTAACCTCACTTTTGACCATGAGAGTATAAGAGAAAGCAATAACCGTCGTGGTCCCTGTCCTTTTTTCTCACACGCGAATTTATGAACACAAGGGCACCAGTATCTGTCAAATCTGCCATGTTAAAGTAGCAGACGAACATTTTAAAATGCTTCTAATAAATTCAAATGAAATTTTAATTAAAAGCGGTTTGTTGTATGATGGAAGAAAAATCCCAAACCGCAAAATAGGCAAAATAGGGGCATTATTTTGATTTTTTTTTTTTGCTGAAAATGTCTTTATTGAGTAGTTTTGAATTTCGCTTACATCATTCAACATACCGCTTTTAATTAGAATTTTGTTTGAATTTATTAAAAGATTTTTAAAATGTTCGAGGTATACTTTAACATGGGAGCTGTCAGATTTATCACCACTCGGTGCCTTCTTCTTCTTTCAACCCGGATTCGCCCATTTTGCTATTACAGTAACTGTTGTCGAGATCGACGAAATTTTGTGGAGTTAGTCGAGTCTAGCAATGGACATTTTACACAAAAAGATCGATTCTGCTGAATCGATTCCCAAAATCGAAAAAAAATCGATTTGAGAACAAATCGACTGCGGAAGAATCGATTCGAGGGAAATCGATTTGTAATTTATATAATTACAATTTATAAATTGTCTAAGCTTATTTTAGGTAATTTGTTACATTTCCAGAGAGCAAATTCCATGTTTGATCTTTTGTTTTATTGTTCTACAGAAAACAACTTTGTGCGGATAAATTGTCATCAGAGAGATCATAGGGGCTTATCCAGTCAACTCATGAATGTCAGGCGTGCCATGCACGCAGGTTTCAGCTCATACCTCCTATCACTTTTCTCAACCATTCTTTTTATACGCAGCCAATATATCGTAAATAAAACCAGAATGACAGTGACAGATAAAAATTACACCGAACGGACAGGGGCAGAACACGAAAACAGCTTAGCAGGTGACACTGCGGGAAGTTTGCTGTGCAAAGCGAAGAAGTGGGAGCGTGGTGAAGAAATGTCAAAGTTCAAGGTGTACCTAGTGCTAGGTGAGGGTGATTCTAGATATTGGTCAATGTCGTTCAGCATAGGTCTGGCAGCTTGTAACAACATGTTAACATGTTGCAATCACTTATTGAGTCACTGATTACCTATTTCGTAAAAAATAATACAACACGCTAAGATAAGGTTACCGGAAATAAGGTTTTCATTTTAACGATTTTCAAGAGACGAACCAGCCACCGCCTGAAAGTCTCTCAAATAAAGATAAACAAACAAACAACATTTTAACGATACTTTAGATTTTAGTAGCAAAACCTAGAGTATCGGTAAAATTTACCGAAAGAAATCGTTTCATTTAACCTATCATTTTTGTAAAGTGGATTTGCAAATTTTATCGTTAGATTTTGCTAAAAATTTGGTTTAAAATGCTCTCATTGGCTTGCAAACACTTTCGGTAAAAAAAAACCGTAAAAAAATTAGTAATTTGCTGCTTTCCAACAATACCGAAATTTCGGTAATCCATATCTACCGATAATTTCAGTATGTGCACTTTTGTGCGGTATTCGCTATTTTTTACTGACTTTTCCGAATTCTTACACAGAAACGAATTTGATAGTCAATTTTACCATTATTGGGAGTAAGGATGACTATTGCAGTATAGTGATTTTAAACTGACTATGATCATGGTCAAAACGACCATTAGAAATAGTTGATCCAACATTTGCAATAATGTCGAAATAGTCGTTGTTACCATGATCATAGTCAAAAATGCCATGAACGTGTGAATTCCACCATTTTCATGGTTATTGTTACCATTATATGCAATAGTCATCCTGACCATGATATAATTGTCGGTATAACGATAGATTTTTTTTTCAGAGTATCTTAGCGTGTAGAGTTTGAAAGTCGATTCTCCCACTAAAAAATCGATTCAGTCAAAAATCGAACAGTATAGGATCGATTCAAAATATCGATTAATCGAGCCCAAAAAATCGATCGAGTAAAAAACGGATCGAGATCGCCCATTACTAGTCGAGTCAATCGACCGCTCTAAAACTAGTGACTGATCTGTCACTTTTTGTCGAGTAAGAGTTTGTTTTGCTACGCGTTTTTCATCGGTTAGTGGTTATTGGCTGAAAAGAAAGAAATATGCTAAACCATTTTGTTTGACTAAAAGTAAATTTTATTCACCTAATTATTAAAACTTTAACATAGGTGAAACAGATGAGCTTTTGAAACTAATCTTATAACTCTGATTTTTTCTACAGTACTTCTAAAGGGTGATACGGTCAAAATTTGGTCAAGGGAAAACGCGTGTAAATCGGTGAAATCGTTTATTTAAAAAATCAAATTAAATTTCTTTTTCAAGTTCAATTAGTATAAAATTCAGGAAAAATATTCAGTTAGGCTTCCGCTTTTCCAAATCCGAATTGCCGGGCCTTACGCTTGACCCCTGCCATCAGATTTTGTACAGCCACCTTGTCCACCTTCTTCGCCGCAGAAAGCCAGTTTGCCTTGAACTGCTGCTCGTCCTTAGCAGTTTTTTTGGTCTTCTTTAGGTTCCGCTTGACAATAGCCCAGTATTTCTCAATTGGGCGGAGCTCTGGCGTGTTGGGAGGGTTCTTGTCGCCTGGGAACCACCTGCACGTTGTTGGCGGCGTACCACTCCATGGCCTTTTTACCGTAATGGCAAGATGCCAAATCCGGCCAAAACAGTACGGAACAACCGTGTTTCTTCAGGAAAGGCAGCAGACGTTTATTCAAACACTCTTTCACGTAAATTTCTTGGTTGACGGTCCGGAAGCTACTGAAAATGCTGCTTTTCAAGCCACAGGTACAGATGGCTTGCCAGACCAGATATTTCTTTGCGAACTTTGACAGTTTCGTGTGCTTGAAAATATCTGCTACCTTTCCTTCCTCTTGCCGTATAAAACTCTCTGTCCCGGAAGCTGCTTGTAGTCGGCTTTGACGTAGGTTTCGTCGTCCCATTACCACGCAGTCAAACTTCCTCAGCATCGTCGTGTACAGCCTCCGGGATCGCGCTTTGGCCGTCGTATTTTGTTTATCATCGCGATTTGGAGTCACTACCTTCTTGTAAGTCGATAGTCCGGCTCGTTTTTTGGCTCGATGCACGGTTGTAGACGATACACCCAGCTTGTTTGCGGCATCTCGGAGAGATAGGTTAGGGTTTCGCTTGAAACTACCGGCAACTCTCTTTGTCGTCTCAGCGGCTTCCGGTTTTCGATTTCCCCCGATCCAGACTTCCCTGGCTGTCGACAAACGTTCCCCAAACACTTTAATTACATTTGTAACGGTTGATTTGGCAACTTTTAGCGATTTTGCCAACTTTGCGTGCGAGTAGCTCGGATTTTCGCGATGCGCTGCTCTTCTAGCTTGGACGGCATTTTGACAACTGAAGAGTGAATTCCAAAATCAAAATAAGAGCAACATTCTACACACACACCTTCAAAATGAGGGGTGTTCAGGTTTTTTAAATGCAAAATTGAAAGAAATACGTCAACTTGATATTGACCAAATTTTGACCGTATCGCCCTTTAAATGCATAATTTTAGTACATTTTGTCTAGATATGTGAAAGTTTACCCTCGAGTTAGGTGATTCAAAATTAGTGCTTGATTGCTCAAAAATTAGTGCTTGATAGCTACCAAAAATTCAGGGCAAATCCTAGAAAGTTCATAAGCAGAATTTCCAGAGTTTCAGGAAGATACTTTCTAGCAGTTTAGGAAGTGAATAAATTCGAAGGTCAGGCAGAAACTTCTCAGAAGTAGAGGGAGTACTTGTTAGTAGTTCAAGCAGGAATATTTTGACAAAAAAATCAGAACCAAACATCTCCGAAGAGCTTCTGGAAGAAGGTTTGGGAAAGCGAACTTCTTAGAACTTTGGAATTTTCCAGAGGTCTTCCAAGAAATTCAACATGGAATTTCCTCGAAGCTCATAAAAAAGCTTCCCCGAATTTCAGGAAGCAACTAACCAGGGAGCGTACTACCAATAATTTCTCAAAAATTCAGGAACTTCCACAAAGCTCAGATATCAGCGTCTTAGAAGTTTAGAAGAGAACTTCTCCGAAGTTCAGGAAAAGACTTCTCAGAAATGTCAGACGAAACTTCCCAAAAGTGCTAGAGAGCTTTCCCGAAGTTTAGGGGAGATGATTTCAGATTTTCAGAATCAAAAATTATCGAACCCCTGGGAGAAACCTCTCCAATGAACAAAAGAAACTTCCCAAAAGCATCGGGGGTACTTTTTAGAAGTTTGTGCAAGAATTTCTCAGAAGTTCAGCAACAAAATTCCCCGAAGATAAGGAGAAAACTTCCCAAAGTTCATACGAGGACTTCTCAAAAGTTCAGGAAGGTACTTCCACCAATTTAAGGGTATTTCGCTAGAAATTCTGGAGTGGACTTTCTCTCAAAGTTTCAATACAATTTTCTTCGGAGTTCAAATGGGACTTATTAGAAGTTTTGAAAGAATAAGCTAAGGAAAAAACTTCCCCGAATTTCAAGAAAAAACTTCCCCAATGTTTACAAGTAAACTTCCCTTAAGTTCAGAAGAGGACTTCTCAGAAGTCCAGAAAATTTAAGAAAATTTTCCAAATAAATTCTAACTTATTAGAAGTAATTATGTTCTGAGATAAACTTACCAACTGTTTCTGGAAGGTTAAGTTGGGTTGTAAGATGTGAATTTTTAAGAAAAACAGGAGGAAACTTTCCAGAATTTTAGCGAAGAGCTTTTCAGAAGATCAGGAGAGAAGTTCCCTGAAATTCAAGAGACCATTCATAGGACCATAATGATTAAAATGTGACAAAGAAAAACACAAATTACAATTTCTTGGTTAACATCACACCTTGATTGAGAGATTTAATCGGTAAGAAAATTTTCTTGAAATTTATCAGAGAGTATTCAAAAATCTTAAACAATTTTTTTGATTTTTTAAACAAAATCCTTTGTTCTGAAAAATTTTCTTTTAAGGCTTTTAGAAGCTAAGGAACGAGTTTGAATGCTTTACCAGAAGGTTAGGGAACTTCGAGCTAAATTCGTTGGAGTGATGTCGATCAGCAACCTTAGAATGTTACAAGCATAAAGAAATATTGCTGGAAATAAATTAGTTGTTGATAACTAGATAACTAGATAATCCGCAAAGTAAATAACAAATTCCTTGATAAATCCTTCTAATAGCAACTATGGAACAACATTGGAGAGACATAAGTGTAATTCATAAAACAAGAGTGAAAAACATCAATACTTTTCTTCGACTGTGATGCCCACTCTTTCTCTACTCGACAGTGACAAGTGTCGAGTTGAGTTGCTCAACTCGACTCCTATAATTGACCCCTATCACTAAACGCATCATTTCAGTACATTTGCACTAGGGATTTATAAATATACCCTCGAGTTAAGTGGTTTATGAAATTACTACTTGATTCCAAGAATTAAAGAGAAAAGCGAACAAGAATTTAGGGCACATCCTGGAGAGTTCAGAAGTAGACTTCCCAGAGCTTCGGGAAGATAACTTCTAGAAGTCCAGGAAGAGAATTGCTCGACATAAAAAAAACTTCTCCGATGGTCAGGCAGAAACTTCTCAGAAGTATTGGGAGCAAGCAGTTCAAGCAAGAAGAACCTTCAAAAATTCAGGACCTAACATTACCGAAGTTCAATATCATTCTTATCAGAATTTCACGACAGAACTTCCCCAAAATTCAGGAGAGGACTTATCAGAGCTTCAGGAAGAAGTTAAGGGAAGAGGACCTCTTTGAAGTTTGGAACTTTCTAGAGGTTTTGGAGTTCTTCCCAGAAATTCAAGATGGAACTTTCCAGAAGTTCAGGAAAAAAACTTCCCCGAATTTTAGACGGGAGCTAACCAGGAAGGGCACTCCCTATATATTTTTTTTAAATCAGGAAAAAAATTCCTTAGGTCGATACGTCATAGAAGTTGACGAAAGAACTTCTCTGAAGTTCAGGAAATAACTTCCCAGCGATTCCGGAAGAATCTTCTCAAAAGGTTAGTTGGAACTTCCTAGAAGTACTAGGCAGCTTTTCCAAAGCTCAGAGGAGAACATTTCAGAATTTCAGAATAATGATTTCTCAAAATTCAATAAGAAACCTCTCTAATGAACAGAATGAAACTTTCCAGAAGCATTGCGTGTACTTCCTTCTAATTTGAGCAAGAATTTCCCAATAGTTCCACAACAAACTTCTAAAAAATTCTGGAGAAAACTTTCCTAAAGTTAAGATGAGGACTTTTCAGAAGTCGAGGAAGAAACTTCAAGAACAAATTTAAGGGGAATTTTCCTAGAAATTTTGGAGAAGGCTCCCAAAGTTTCAATAAAATTTTCCTCGCAGTTCAGGATTCTGGTACCAATCAGAAGTTTGGAAAGAATAAGCTGAGGAAAAAAAATCCCCAACTTTCAGAAAGAAACTTACCATAGAGGGATAGGATAAAGAGGCTAAAGAAGGAATTTTTCAAAAAAATCTGGAAAGAACTCCGGGACAAGAGAAGATCAAGAGAGTCCTCTTGTTCCGGAGTTCTTTTCAGATTATCAGAAGTTCAGAAGAGACTTCCCAAAAGTTTAGTTGGAACTACCCAGAAGTGCTAGACAGCTTCTTTAAAGTTCAAAATCGCACATTCCAGCATTTCAGAATGAGAACTTCTCAAAGTTCAGGAAATCGCAGAAGTTCAGGTAGATACTTTTGATAAAATCAGGAAGAAACTTTCCAGAAGTATAGGGGGAACTTTCTAGTAGTTTAAGCAGAAATTTTTCAGAAATTTAGGAACAAACTTCCCCGAAGTTGAGGAGAATACTCCCCAGAAGTTCAGAAGAGAACATCTCGGAAGTTCAGAAAAGAACTTTTCAGAAGTTCAGGAAGAAAACTCTAACATCTTTGAGAAGATTTGCCAAGACATTTTGGAGAGTACTTTCCCAAAGTTCTGCAGAAATTTTCTGAACTTATCAGAAGTTTAGAAAATAACTATGTTCAGGGAAAATCAAGCTGAACAATGCATAAGGTCCTAAGTAACATTGAGAGATTCTCTTCGTCGACTTTCTCTTTGGTTAAAAGCTTGTCTATTAAACGATTTGCTGGTGTTTTTGACGTATTGGATCTTCAATCACACTTTATACCACCGAAATGTAAAGACTGTATTCGATGAAATTTGGACATACGCAATTGTTCGTAACTTTTTAGCGTGTGGGTAAAAATTATTGAAATTTTAACTGAATGTATTTCATTGTGTTGTGTCAATTGTGTAATGAGTTTCGTGAAAATCGGTCGAGTGATTTCAGTGATGGCTTCGACTGAAGAAATAGTGCGCCAACAAATTTTGGGCACTCACTTCGAAAACCCAAACGCTTCTCATCGATGGATCAGAAAACAGCTCGGAATCGCACATTCAATCGTATCTCATGTGATCAGAACGTTCAAGGACCGAAGACAACCAAGCGGAAAATGGTGGTGGCAAAAAGCGTGGCACATCAAATCCGGAGAAGGCCAGGATGGTATTGAACCAATTTAAGCGTTATCCCAACATTTCGATCAGGGATGTTGCGAAAAAGACGAAAGTTTCAGTTTGTTTTGTGCAGAAAACAATGAAACGTTCTGGATTACATGTGTACAAGGTCCAGAAGGCACCGAACCGGCGCGATAAACAGAACTCGGTGTCCAAAACTCGTGCAAGAAAACTGTACAGGGAGTGGCTCACAAAACCGTTCTGCATTGTGATGGACGATGAGACCTACATTAAAGCCGACACCAAACAAATGCCAGGACAGGAACACTACGTCGCCACCTCTAAGTTGGCCGTTCCGGAGAGTGTACGGAAGAAGAAACTGTCGAAATTCGCCAAAAAATTCCTTGTCTGGCAAGCGATCTGCGGATGTGGCAAAATGAGTCAGCCCTTCATCACCTCTGGGACCGTCAACGGACAAATCTACAAGGACGAATGCCTCCAAAAACGACTTCTGCCTTTCTTGAGATCTCATGATGGCCCGACACTGTTTTGGCCGGATTTGGCATCTTGTCACTATGCCCGGCCCGTCTTAGACTGGTACAAAGATAATAATGTAGTTTTTGTACCAAAAGACGTCAACCCTCCAAACACTCCGGAACTTCGCCCAATTGAAAAATGTTGGGCAATCATGAAGGCAAAGCTCGTTAAAACTCCAAAACTGATAGAAAATGAACTTGAACAAAAGAAAGTGAGGTTTAAAATAAGTAAGCAAGTCGGTCCTATCATTGGCCAAAATTTGATGAAAGGGTTCAAGGCAAAGGTGCGGGCACATGGGGTTGGGAGAAGAGGTTCAATAAACCAATGATGGCAAAACTTAACCATTTAGTAGTTCTTTATTTCCAGAAAGTTTGAAAAGAATCGGGCTCAAGGAAAATTGTTGGTGACCTATATTGTATGTCCAAATTTCATCGAATACAGTGTTTATGTTGATAATACTTAAACATGTTTTTACATAGCCGTAGGAACGCAAAGAGAAGGTCGACAAAGAGAGTCTCCCAATATTACTTAGGACCTAATTCATTGTTTAGCTTGGAATGTTTCTGGATGGTGAGGTTGGGTTCTTCTCAGATTTCTAACAAAGTGCCAAAATACATTCATATGACCATAATGATATTAAAATATGGTTTACACCATCTGTCCAACCGTTCGCATCATACTCATGCAAGAATTACAATTTGTTACTTTCCATCTCATCTCGTTTGGAAGATATGATCAGTAAGAAAATTTCCCTGAAGTTTAAAAGAGAAGTACTAAAGAATTTCAAGAAGTGTATCAATATGTCGAATATCCACAAGTTTTCGAGAATGCTTCCAAAGTTCAAAGAATCTATGTATATGAAATTAAATTTCTGTCTGCCTGTCTGTCTGAACCTTATAGACTCTAAAACTACTGAACCGATCAGCGTGAAACTTTATATTGAGGGATTTTTGGGGCCGAGGAAGGTTCTTTTAACAAATGAAACACAAATGTATAAATCTAAGATGACAGCCCATCGACATAATCTCCAAAGAAAAATCCTTTTCAGTGTCATTGTTGTGTTTTTTTACTAATGAACCTAAAAATCTTGAATTAAACATTGCACAAAAGTTGTTACGCCAAATTTACTCTTTTTTTCATTGTAATCCAATGGTTATTCTTGAACAAAAAAAAAAAGTCTGTTGAATTTATCAAATGAAAACTAAATTTTAAAATACAAAATTTGAAAAGGCGTTACTCGGGGAAAAAAGTATAGAAAGTTGTGTCATCTATGCAAATGCTTCAAGCTTCAGTATCACTTTAAAAATATGAAGCAATAGTGTAAGGTTGCATACAATCCAAAAAATAGATGCAGAAATTTTTACATAATGCCACATATAGCAAAAATTACATAATCTTGCTCTTTAACTACGTCTTTTCGTTGAAAAAAGCCTAATTTAAAAAAAAAATTACAGACTTTTATTGACATTCCCAGACATTTCAAATGTTTATCACAGACATTTGAAAAAGAAATCTGGCATCCCTGGTGTTTGGGCCATTAGTCATTCACGACTGACGAAAACTGTTCAGTCAAACGTATTTTCGTCATTTTCAGATCTAGTGAGCCAGTAGCATCAATGACGTCTATATAAGGTCTGGGGCAACGACTTGCTTGCTTGTATTGGAAGCAAAAATAATGTAAACATTGCTGAGCCGACGAGTGATGACGTAACACTATTGAACTTTCTTTTGGGGAGCATCGGTTCAGATAAAAAAATCGGTTAAAACGTTTATTATGAATGTTGAATTGTGGAAACATGATACAAATGCCATTTATTGAGCAGAAGCATCTCCTCCCGATAACATGGATCATTTATAGTGAATTTAACTGAGGTAGTTGAATTTTTTCCACACAAGCTTTCATACGCTGAGACTTGAGAATCGAGTAGCGATATAGAGCCTATTTTCCATCATCGGTAGACTGGAATCGGTAGAAAAATTAAGTTTTTTAGCGCGTACAATAAACAATCACGGAGCGAACGAATCAAAATAAATAGTATGACGTAGCACTTTGCGAGCTTTTGTGTAGCGTGCGCAAGGAATGCAGTGATATTAGTGTCATGAGCGAGTTTTGTTCATTTCACTAATATTGTTGTGTCTACTGCGCCAGACCTTGTATAGACGCCATTGAGTAAGGATTGATTGATGATCTCAAATTTCTGTCGATGTCATTGTTTTTGACGATCTAAAATTGAGTTTTATCAGCACTGACCGCAACACTTACCATTATGGTGCTGATTCGGCATCGGGCTCATCGGGTTTATTTCCGAGGCATCGTCAACTACGAGATCTTGGTCTGACTTCTCCCCGTCGGACTGCTTTCGTCGTGAAAAGAGAAAAGCGAAACATTAACATACAAAAAAATCCTGCTCTAAATCACCAGCAAACTTACATGGCCCATGTCCTTCTCCTCCTTCTTGACCTTCTTCAGCTCGTGGGAAGACTCGGGCGTCCGCGGTCGGTACTTGTCGCGATCGGTGGGTGAAATGGAACTTCGCTGCAATACGTAAAAACGACACACCATTAGAGCTAAAATAGATATTTTCCGCAGAAGCAGAAGCTCAATCTTACATGCCGGTCGTCCAGCGGCATGATGTTGCTATTGCTGCTCTTGGACTCCTCGGGCCGGTGCAGTTCCTGTTTGTTGAGGATGGCTAGCGGATGCTGGGGTGGGGTGCTTCCGAGGGCTCCCAGAGGTCCTCCCAGGGCTCCCGGGCCGAGACTAGGGTGGGGCATGCCAACCGGCATCGGAGGCGCTCCGTGCGCTCCCGGGATCTGTTGGGCGTGCATTTGCTGAAGAAGCCGCGGCAGATCCGGTCGCTGTTGCTACGCAAGAGAGAGAGAGAAAGAAATAGGAAATCTGCTTGAATCTGAATAATTGACTCGCAACCAAGGTGGACTTACCCCTATCACGGCGTTTAACTCGGACATGGTGATCTGTTTCGCCCGTTCGACCGCTGTCAGGACCTGCTGCTGGTGCTCCTGCGACAGGAACGGTACGATCTGGGTGATTATTGCATTTAACCTCTTCGAGATCTCCGTCTATACAGGGAACAGGATTAGAGAGAGCGAAAAAAAAGAATGAAAATTGAGTATAATTGAATTGGGTCCGGGCATCGGACATGCAGGATCTCTGGCCTGTCGGTCGCTCGTTCGTTCGTTCGTTCGTTTTTTTGTGCGAGCTTGGGTGGAATGCTTCAACTATTTACGCTATTTTCTTCCCCAACCAGTGACCGGTCGGTTTGGCCTGTCGATAGCTCTCTGGCGCTGGATGGGTTTAGTGCGGGGAGACATTCCGAGGAGTGTTTGCATTTTTTCGCTCCTCTTCTCGTGCTGCTGCTGCTACTAAAACTGCTGGTCACGCTCTGAATGCAATTTGATAAATGGCGTGTGAAAATGGAAACTTTGGCCTGACACGACGGCGACGGCACCGTCGTCGTTCTCGGTTGGGGAATAGGTGCTTTGAATCTCGGAGAAAAGTGCGAAACGAAAGGGATCAGGTCGGTTCTTAAAGGTGAACTACCGGAACATTGCTTCCAATGAATTCAACCACGTTACTAATTTCAAATCGGACCCCATCCGCTATCATGGCACTGTGTGGTTGCATTTGACCATCGCCACAACCACCGCTGACCGAGTTTGGAGCTGGCCAAAAACGAAACTCCGGTTGCAACGAACAGCAGCATCTGGTCAACCTAGCTGTAGCAAACATGTTTTGGCGAATGCAATTACAACTTTTGACAAGGATTTAATTACAGTCATGTATTTTAAATGGGAACGGACAACAAACGACGATGGTTGGTTCGAAAAGGTCGGTCACCGAGGGTGGTCCGTGTACATCTGTTTCCGAAATTAGGAAATGCAACCATTGCTGTTGTTGGACCGGATCTTGATTATAGAGTAACTTTTCTTTTTTTTTTGGTATCGATTTGAGTTCTGTTTGGAAGGTTTTCCGAAACTTGTTAGCCGCAGCGACGGGCTCCAGTCAGTGGGTTACACAAGAAGAGCATCCTCCGGAGCCGGACGACCGGAAAAGGGATGTGGTTCGTGTAAGCGCTTGTACCACAAATGTGTTACATGCTTTGCACGTCGATACTGAGTTCGAGGGGGGATCGTTGGACAACATCATAGTGGGAGAAGGAAGGTGGTTCGGTCTGCTGAAGCGGGGTAGCAGTTAAAGCAAGGGATGTATCCGAAGTTGTTTGTTGGCTAAAGAACATGAACTGCTGCCGCTGCCTTCGGTTGCGCCACAATGCAGTTGGATGGGCTCAATGTGTTGTTGGCTTGGGAGGGGGTAGGGAGAACTCCCAGAGGGTAATGTGAATATGACAAGAACATGGTAATAAAATGTTCAACATAACAGGGAAAAACTGGAGAAGAAATTGGAACACTGTTTGGAGCGCATCATGCGCAGAGATGATGCTAGCTATTGAAAGTGGTTGTGGAGCTTATCACTCAGAGTTTACTCAGTTTGAATAATTCTTTGTTGATGAGGAGCAATTTTATTCAGAGTAGAGACATAATCGGTGCCGCTCATGAACTAAGCTAAAGAACTAGTTCACCAAGATGAACGAGTGACCCAACGCTCTTTTTAATTGAGCGGTAGCTCACCCGCTCACATGACAAAACAAAACTAATATGTGAGCGAGAGCGCGAACGGCAGAACCTATACAATGTAGCTCACGAACTGTACCATGTGATAGGGGAGCTAGAGCTATATAACTGAGCACTCGCTATTGATATGTGACTCCCGAGCTACACTCAGCGAAATAAACTTTCGATATTCATAAGATTGCATTATGATAATTTGCTATAAGAAGTCAGTATGAATTTCGTAAAGTTATCTTATGATTATAATGATGTTGAAAAAATAAAAATATGGAGCAGCCTGGATTCGAACCTCGAACGTTGGGGTTAGGGTCCACCGACTTGCTCACTAGTATTTGTCAACACTAATCAGGGAAGCTTAAAAGCGTACACTAACAACAACGTGTGAAACAAAATCCATTCATAAGTCAGCCTTATGAAATTCTAAAGCATCGTTCATAAGATGAACCTTATGAAATTCTTAAGATTATTTGGCTGAGTGTACTGATCGACTGCTAAAGCTAGTTATACTGAGTGAGCGAGAGCTGGAACGAGATGGAAAGGCCCATCATTAAATAAGGGACAAATCCTCCTAAGCTAAAGCAGAAGGTTCTGACGAGGTAGAACACCACGTTCGAAATGTTAGAACGATTGTTATTGAACAAAGCATTGTTCGACTTTGGCCTTTTTGGATTCGAACCGCTTCTTGGCCTTTCCAATGAGGTTTCGATTGAAATTTCGTCAGAAAAATCTGTTTCCTTACCTAAAGCTCAGTACTTGCCCACGTATGAGGAAACGTATCAAACTGCATTCAAACGATTCTCTTCCTCCAAATATCGAAAAGTTGGAAGATGAACTGGAAGATGATCTCATCAAGCAGTTCGGGGAAAGAGAATCGAATGAATTGATCGCTCAAGCCAACTTTCTCGACCCGCGGTTTAAGAAGCAAAGTTTTGGAGATTTGGAATTCCTCATGTACAAAATGTGGAAAATATTGATACTTCGTATGAAAATCAGCAAACTGAACCCCAATCGGCATCGGCATCAGATAATGTTGAAAAGGTTGTGCATTCCTGCAACGCTGTACCTTGTGAACAGATTTTTTCCAAAGCAGAACAACTGGTTGGTGAGAAACGTAGTAGGCTAATCGTGAAACATATTTCGTAAATTTGTTATTACCGTTTAAAAACAAAACAAATCGAATATTTCAACGATAAATACACATGTTTTCCAAAATTCTCAATACGCTGATCCGAATCAGCTAAGTGCTAGGAAAATAGCAAATGAACGGTTCTGAAGAACTAGCTCACTTCAATGAGTGGAACTGTTCGTAGCCGCTCGCTATAGTGAGCCATTTTACCCACCTCTAATCCAGAAGCGTTGCGTAACCTCACTTTTCAACTGATGATTATGATGATGATGATGATGAAATACTACCATCTATAGATCATTGCACGAAATGTATTAACCTCGCTTTTCTGACAGTTCAGGGAACTTGTTTACAAGATGTTAGATTTCGAACCGATCAAACAAAAATTTTTATTGGCTTTTTTCCGGATTTTGTACGTTTAGATTTAGGAAATGTTACCAAGATAAGTACTGGTGTCTATTTTCCGGATGTTTAATTAAATTGTAATGAATTTAGAGCACAAAATCTCAAACCGATCTTATCGATAATATTCGAAGTCTTCGTAAACAAGCTCCCTCAAAACTGCACTGATAACGCCATCGTACAATGATCTATTGTTGCAAGGTAACTTTCCATAGCAGTGGAAAAATCTGAAAAACGATTTGATCAGGATTCTATCGTTGTTTGTGTTCATCAAGTTCCTGTTTGATGGGCCAAAAATGTTTGGGCGGGCCCGTAAGCAGAGACACGAAACGTGAAACCCGCGAATATAGGGAAGAAAATCTCCTTCCAAAGGCAAGTTCACACATACAGCATTAGAATCGATCCCTCGACTGACAGAATAAACCCAATAAAGGGCGATACGGTCAAAATTTGGTCAATATCAACTTGACGTATTTCTTTCAATTTTGCATTTAAAAAACCTGAACACCCCTCATTTTGAAGGTGTGTGTGTGTAGAATGTTCCTCCTATTTTGATTTTGGAATTCACTCTTCAGTTGTCAAAATGCCGTCCAAGCAAGAAGAGCAGCGTATCAAAATTTTGCTCGCGCATCGCGAAAATCCGAGCTACTCGCACGCAAAGTTGGCAAAATCGCTAAAAGTTGCCAAATCAACCGTTACAAATGTAATTAAAGTGTTTGGGGAACGTTTGTCGACAGCCAGGAAGTCTGGATCGGGGGGGAAATCGAAAACCGGAAGCCGCTGAGACGACAAAGAGAGTTGCCGGTAGTTTCGAGCGAAACCTAACCTATCTCTCCGAGATGCCGCAAATAAGCTGGGTGTATCGTCTACAACCGTGCATCGAGCCAAAAAACGAGCCGGACTATCGACTTACAAGAAGGTAGTGACTCCAAATCGCGATGATAAACAAAATACGACGGCCAAAGCGCGATCCCAGAGGCTGTACACGACGATGCTGACGAAGTTTGACTGCGTGGTAATGGACGACGAAACCTACGTCAAAG
This sequence comes from Aedes japonicus, assembly GCA_034211315.2. Taxonomy (NCBI): domain Eukaryota; kingdom Metazoa; phylum Arthropoda; class Insecta; order Diptera; family Culicidae; genus Aedes; species Aedes japonicus. The sequence continues at coordinate 62,977 of JASCZW010001346.1, read as the reverse complement.
CCGACTACAAGCAGCTTATTTTCAAGCACACGAAACTGTCAAAGTTCGCAAAGAAATATCTGGTTTGGCAAGCCATCTGTACCTGTGGCTTGAAAAGCAGCATTTTCATAGCTTCCGGGACTGTCAACCAAGAAATTTACGTGAAAGAGTGTTTGAATAAACGTCTGCTGCCTTTCCTGAAGAAACACGGTTGTTCCGTACTGTTTTGGCCGGATTTGGCATCTTGCCATTACGGTAAAAAGGCCATGGAGTGGTACGCCGCCAACAACGTGCAGGTGGTTCCCAAGGACAAGAACCCTCCCAACACGCCAGAGCTTCGCCCAATTGAGAAATACTGGGCTATTGTCAAGCGGAACCTAAAGAAGACCAAAAAAACTGCTAAGGACGAGCAGCAGTTCATGGCAAACTGGCTTTCTGCGGCGAAGAAGGTGGACAAGGTGGCTGTACAAAATCTGATGGCAGGAGTCAAGCGTAAGGCCCGGCAATTCGGATTTGGAAAAGCAGTAAGCCTAACTGAATATTTTTCCTGAATTTTATACTAATTGAACTTGAAAAAGAAATTTAATTTGATTTTTTAAATAAACGATTTTACCGATTTACACGCGTTTTCCCTTGACCAAATTTTGACCGTATCACCCTTTAGATGGGGTCGAAGAGCCCGCACTCGTTCCGCGAAATGTTAGCAATGGAGAGGAGGTAGTCACATGCTGTCTATGCAAATCATTCGACTTGGATGCCCTGGTGGTCCCTCGCTTTCCCCATTGCATATCATGTCATGGATATTTAGTATATTTTGTAGTAGAAGGTAAGCATAACCTAAACGGTACACTCAAGTCTTTTTTTACACGTTTTTTTTTACTGAAATAACACGGTTTTTTACGACGATTTTCGAAACAACTCATTTTTTTACGACGATTTTTGACGTAACGCCGTTAAAGAGTCAAAAAAAGCCAAGTGTTTTCTGATGATTTACATAGGGAGGTTCCATTAATTATGTCACGCAGTAAGGGGGGAGGGGCGGTTTTGGTAAACCGTGACAATCCATACAAAAAAAAATTAAGGTCCATACAAAAAACGTGACAACGGAGGGAGAGGGGATGGTTTTATAAAACGTCATTATTTGCTTGACATAATTAATGGACGTTCCCATACAATGAAAAAGACAAAAGAGCGAAAACCATTATTGGATACTTGGTGTGTCATGAAGAAGATTAGTTTCCTCGAAGTTCAGTTAACCCACGCCTTCAATGCTGTGCTGTGGAGGGATTGTTCACATATTATGCAACGTCAGACACCATTGTGAAAAGCAAGATAGCGACTTCCGGTTTGTGAAAAGCCACCGAATATCCTACAATATGGGTATTTTTGGAACGAGGACAACGTGAAGAGACCGAAAATCGATGTCCAACGCCATTTTCGAATCCAAGATGGCGACTTCCGGTTTATGAAAAATAGTCTACAATATGGAAGTTTTAGGAACGAAGACGACGTGTAGAGGCTGGAAATCGGTGTCCGACGCCGTTTTGGAAACCAAGACGGCGACTTCCGATTTGTGAAAAGCTGCCAAACATTCTACAATATGGGTATTTCGGAAGGGACGACGTGTAAATCGATGTCCGACGCTAGTTTGGAATCCTAGATGGTGACTTCCGGTTTGTGAAAGCGATTGAAAAACCATTTAATAGGATCTTATGGGTCCGTGATACCTTTAAGTCTGCGGTAGTTCCGTTTATTTCGGTCCAGTGGTTACATGATCAACCCCCCCCTCCCCCCACACACACCGATATGATTTTGAGCCTAACTGGTTAATTCAGTAAGAAGTTCGAGCTGTTTTAGCTAAATGCCTCATTCTGGAGTCTCCGTTTTCAAATTGCAACTTCTTGTAGTACAATGAATCAATCAAACGTTTCTAATTGGTTTGATTTCATCAGAATCCGTTCAGTACAAAAAAAGTTTCAACAAAAATCATGATGTGATCGTGCACTTTCCGTTCAAGTTGACCTGAAAATCGAAGGTACACAATCTATATTTGAATTCTCCCTGTTGGTACGTACGTAGAAATTAACTTCCCTGAAGGAAACCAGCAATAGAAACGTGCTTCGCTACTAAACCATTAAACAAACTGAGCAACCGAAACATCTTTTAGACGACAGTAAGATTAGCTTCTGAGACGAGAAGATTCGAAGTAAAATATAGCAAAAAATTTTAAATATCGGTTATTTATTATTATGTTATTTAGTGGCGAACCAGCCCAGGAGGCTGAAAGCAATAATAAAGATATAAAAAAAAAAAAAAAAAATATTATGTTATTAATCTTATTACTTTCAGATAAAACCGGTTTTTTTTCTGATATATTTTTCAAGTAAAACTGTTTTTTTACGACGATTTTTGAAATAACTTGTTTTTTTACGACGAGTTTTGAAATAATGCGGTCTTTTTTACCACAATTTTAGAAATAAAGCGGTATTTTTACACGATACGTATCCCCCGTGTAATAGAAGACTTGAGTGTTTTTTTTTCATTTTTTGGACATGTTTTGAAAATATATCCGAACTTTCTGAAGATCTCATGTGCACTTGGTGCACTGCACGACCAATCGAGTCTTGCTCATATCAAATTGTCAATGATGTTCTCACCATTTAACGATTCTGGTCCAACGTTTATCATCTTGAATACCCACATATGAAACCATCCAAGCCAATCTGGTTTTCACGCTAGGAAAATAATATTTTCTATTTTGAACAAACTCACTATATTCAACACTGAATTATTTCCCGCTCACACAAGCAATTTCTTTTGCCGTGGGACTTTGAATAACGACCATCACGAAAATTGGTCAGGTTTTAAGAATTTATATTTCAGTCTTTTCCTCAAAAAAATTCTAAAATTTTGCGCCAATCGATCGGAAATGTTCCTACGGATAGATTCCAATAAAATATTATGTTGATTTCGGGCCACATACTATTGAAAAAATCATGATTTTTATGCCTTGTCTTAAAAAGTACATTAACTGAAGGGATATTGCATTGCAATGGGGCTGTACCTTGTAGTTTTTGTTTGGATTTTGGTTTTTTATTCTGTTTCTTATTCGGTGCGAATTATGGATAAACAATCAGTCAATCATGTTGATGCACTTGAGGCTTCGATCATTTTGGCGTCTTTATCGTCTTACAGTTAAACAAACACAGTTCAATGAGAGAACTGTCTAGATACTGCAAATGCGATAAAAATCTCTTATTTACCGATTTGGCAACGTTCGCATCGACAGATTCACAATCCTTCAATAATTGCAGCAATTTCAGATTCGTTGTTTGGCAACATGGCAGAACACGAAGAAAGAAACCAAGTTTTCAAATATACCAACTTGATCAAAAAGTTCCCGGAATTACCGCCGTGTGGCGCCTGCAGTCACCCGATTTGAGATTTTATGAAATTTTTAGCTTGATAGCTTGACATTTATAAAAATTACGCCGTGAATGGAACAACGAGTTTGTATTAAATTTTGAGTAAAAACGGTTTCAATGGTGCGACGACATTGCAAATGTTGAAAAGTGTTTAGATAACGACAGTTTGAAGAAAACAGTCGTTTATTAGTGGCACGAACGGTTCAGAAGTGGCCATGACTCCGTGAACGATGAGTAGTGAGAGAAGTGGTAGGCCATCGACATCGAAAACTGATGAAAACTTCAACAAAATCAAAGAACGGGTGATCATAGACCGTAAATTGCCAATTTGAGAGATGGCAAAGGAGTTGGAGATTCCTTTTGGATCTGATGAAGACATTTGGGTTAATAATTTGGGCCTCAAGCGGGTTGAAAAAGACGGAATTGTGTGCACCACGATAACGCACCGTCACACAATGCCATCGTTATCCGTGAACATTCAGCTAAAAATGAAACGAATACCACCGAATCCACCTGATTTGACTCCTTGCGACATTTTTCTATTCGGTCGACTCAAGAAAACGCTCCGAGTCAATCGAACACCTATTGGCCGAAAATGGTATTATGGGAGGAATATGTTTGCACAAATCCTTTAAGTGACCATAGAATGAGAGGTTTAGCTATACTGCAGCAACCCATTTCAGAATGTATAGAGAATCACGTCCATTCCCAATTGTCTACAGCAGACGTACAGTCTTAAGAGACGTTAATACAATAAACCAATAAAGTCCATTTCGAGTTAACTTTCACATACAATCAGCCTCGCATTTAGACATTACCGATATCATACCGATATACATTAGATACGGGTACTGTGCAACGCTTCCCGATTTGGAAATGTAAAATTTCCAAACAAGCACGTATGTAGTATTATTAAGGTTTCGGTTGAAAATCGAATTTATCGACTAGCGACAATCGATTTTACTCTCATTCTGTACGCATTATACCTTATGTCGGAAGTAGTGCGCTGTACGGCGCATCTGATACTCCATACAGCGCACTATTTCCGACATTGGGTATAACGAGGTAAAATCGATTGTCGCTGGTCGATAAGTTCGGTTTTCAACTGAAACCATAATATTTAAACATTGAGTTTTGGTTAGGTTTTAAATATTTTTAATCACATAGATCTCACTAATGGGGGCCCCACCAAAATGTATTCATAGTATTCATTTCAGATGTATTCATAGCTCCAGCACAAATGCAACAAGTGCATTTTCAATACGTCATCGCATTATCAAACAGAAACCCGCTTGTCAAGTCGAGGGCTATTTGTCGAGCAAAATTACGGCTCTGCGTGACAATTCTTCTAGCAACACTGGCAAACCTGTATCGTTGTGTTGCCCAACCACTGCTCGGGTGCCGTCAGAAACAGAAACAACACACATCCGATACGACGCATCTGCACGATAAATTGTCAAAATGATATAAATCTTTGATATGCGATCTGTTTAGTTTAGTTTAGTTTAGTTGAAGAAATGTTCATGAGAGCTGATTCCCAGTGCATCTACCCGTTAATGAACTGATGACATATAGGTTCAATGAAAAATTAGAATGAAGTCAAATCAATTTCAACGAAGTTGATTTACGGTCGTTCACCGCGTCGTTTGAAGCAAGCCTGAATTTCAATTGAAATGCCTTCGACGGAGGCTGGATCGTAAATGAATTTAAGCTTACGAAAGCGAATTGAAGTGGAGTGAAATTAATACAAAAGCGAATGCTCTGACGATGTAGGGCTCTGGTTAAGAGTTCACGTGATAAGTAATAAGCACAGACAAACTGCCATAACACATTGAACATTTTCCACACAAAATCATCGTCACTCAAACACTAGCGCCATCTGTTGAACACACTGTGATGGGTGAAAAAGCGAGACAGATGGCGGTAGTGTACTATCGTCAAAATTAAGGGAACCGACTATGCGTTCCACCAGTGCACACTATGGCGATACACCAGTGCAGAAACATTGAGATTGACCATCAAATGCGTGATCGATGAAGAAAGTGAAAGTGTTAGGTCTGTTTGTCTGTGTAATAAGCTTGATATTCTTGAGAAAGAAAGTGTTTGGGTCCTCGCTAATATCGATTTCATAACAATTTTTCAACTCATAAGCTGTTGAAGTTAAATCATAATTGCGTAGTTAGTGCATTCTAAGCTTTCTTGGATGTTCCGGTTTTATCCAAACCAAACCCAGGGCGTTGGGAAATGTGGAATAATGATCGGATGGTATCAGACATGTCACGTTATTTAGATCATAAGGCTTGCTTCATTTAGAATTGGAACAAACTTTTGCTCATATTGTGACGCTCCTGGTGGATGGATTTGGAAGTTCTTGGCGCCCACGTGTCGGAAATTTTGTCAGCTTCACGTATGTATTTTTGACATTCCGCAAATCGACTGTACTTTGTAAACAATCAACATGGAAGCCGAAAGAAGGGAAAAAATTGTGCACAGTTATTTGGAAAATCCATTGTGGTCTGCATCTAGGCTAGCTAAACAGCTGAAATTGCCCAGAAATACCGTATGGCGCGTTATCAAACGGTATAAGGAAACATTGACGACGATTCGGAAGCCTCAAACCAATCGTCGGAGTGGAACTGTCGACCGGAAACTGCGTGGTAAGATTTTGAAGACGATTAAGAGGAATCCCAATCTGTCGGACCGTGATTTGGCCAGAAAATTCGGTGCTGCCCATAGTACATGGAGAACTCGACTCCGGGAAGGAATCAAGTCGTATCGAGCTGGCAAACAGCCAAATCGGACCATAAAACAGAATATTGTGGCCAAAATCCGTGCTCGGAAGCTATACGACCAGGTGCTGACCAAGTTCGACAGGTGTCTTTTGATGGACGATGAAACCTATGTCAAGGCTGACTTCGGGCAAATCCCAGGTCAAAAAATTTACTTGGCAACGGATCGAAGAAGGGATGTTCCAGCCAAATTTAAATTTGTTTTTGCCGACAAATTTGCACGAAAATTCATGATTTAGTAGGGCATTTGCAGCTGTGGCAAAAAACGAAAGTTTTCGTTACAAATAAGACAATGACGTCGGAACTATACCAAAAAGAGTGTCTCCAAAAACGAATTTTGCCGTTCATTCCGATCCACGATCATCTCGTAATGCTCTGGCTAGATTTGGCAGTTGCTGTCATTACAGCAAAGTCGATCAAGAATGGTAAGGAGTGTATCGAAAAGTAGTTATAAACATTCGATGCGTTATTACGCATAAACTACTGTATATATTTTTAGCGTGTAAGCGCCATTTGCTTTGTTTACATGTCAAAAATGATTATTCGGTTCATTCATTTCCGTTGATAAAGTTGTATTCAAAGTGTCGCGAATTGAATTTGAGACTAAAAAGAAAATTCTGAACACTTGGTGCACCGAAAAGGGTGTTACTTACAACCAGATTGCGAAAAGAGTAAATGTTCACCCGGCAAGTGTAAAACGCATCATCGAAAAGTTTGGTAAGGAGTGCTCCCTCAAGGATTTACCAAGAAGTAGCCGGAAACCCCGGCTCCAGCAACCCCTGATTTGTACCAAAAAGTTGTGGATTATATTCAACGGAACAAATCTGCCTCTACTCGCGATCTAGCCAAGAAGTTCAGGACCAGCATCGGAATGATTCAACGAATCAAGCGCAGGAATGACTTGAAGACGTACAAAAAAGCAGAAAGTGCCCAAACAAACTCCGGAACAAAAGTCTCGTGCCAAAACCAGGGCTCGAAAGCTGTACAGCTGCATTTTGGACAATGTCGACCAGTGCATTTTTGATGGATGACGAAACATACGTTAAAGAAGATTCAAGAACGCTACCGGGGCCGCAGTTTTATACTAAATCTGTTGGGGAACTGTGCCAACCGCAGATACGACTGTTGCGATGGAGAAATTCGGTCAGAAGGTGCTCATTTGCAAGTTATTTGCACATGTGGCTTGCGTTCTTCAATTTTCTATACAAAAGGAACTATAAATGCTGAGATTTATCAAAAGGAATGTTTGAAGAACAGGTTGCTACCATTGTATAGAAAGCACCAGTCCCTCCTCTCTTCTGGCCAGATTTGGCATCGGACATTACGCCAAATCCACTCTGCAGTGGCTGACGGAGAATAACATCAAGTTCGTAGAAAAAGACATCAACCCACCAAACTGTCCCGAGTTGCGACCGGATCGAACGCTATTGGGCAATAGGTCAAGCGTATATTTAAGAAGGATGGTACAGTGTCCCAAAAACATGACTGATTTTAAGAAAAATTGGGCAGCGGCATCCAGGAAGTGCACAAAGGTCACTGTGCAGAATTTGATGGCAGGTGTCAAATCAAAGGTACGGGCATTCTACAGAAATGAACATGATGACTAGTTTTTCCGTTTGGATCTTTTGTAAACATGTTAAGCTATAATAAACTGAAATAGTATGTTAATTTTAACCATGTTTTCATGCCTATTTTATTATTTGGAAGTTTATAACTACTTTTCGATACACTCCATTATGCAGAAAGGGGTCCAGGTTGTTCCGAAAAACCTTAACCCACCCAACTGTCCCCCAGTTCCGCCCTATTGAGAAATACTGGGCAATCATGGAAGAGGAGACTCAAGGCAAAGGGAAAGGTTGTCAAAGACATCAATCAGATGAAGACCTGGTGGAATAAGATAGCTAAAACGATGGACGAAGAAGGTGTGCGCCGCCTAATGAGCCGTGTTACAGGAAAAATTATAGAATTCCTTCGAAACCGTGACAAATAATTTTATCCGTATTTTTTCTTAAAAGTTTGAAGAAAACGCTACATTTGTATAAAAAAAGATCTTGAATTCAATAATAAATAACTAAAATACAGGCAATTGTTTTTGTTCCAATTCTATCTGAAGCAAGCTTTAATTACGTGATTCAGTTTATGGTGTAGTTTAGCTTGTTCTCGAATTCATGACTGCAGTAATTCATGATATAAGAGGAAATAAGCGGATCATGATCCCAAATTTGAAAAAGTGCTGGTATGAACTAATTTGACTGAGGGTAGCGTTTTCCAAGATACCAGTGGTCTTCACGTGGGCGTGCGGAAAATTACTGGGTTTCGAACGAAGCTTATATCATTCCGAAACAATCCCATCACCTTTTCTTTTCTGGAACAACTATCGCTGAATTTCCCACCACGACGGTTCAGAAAGTCGACTTTGATTGCTGTACGATGACACAGACTCTTTCCATGCATGCATACATAGTTTCCTTTATTTTCAATCTAATTAAGGTCACTCGGTTACGCAGGGGCATTAAATTGGTCGAACGATTTCCGAGATTTCAATTTATGAATTCATAATTAATCGCAATGTGTCCATCCAACACATAAATTCAGTCGCAAACAACATTTCTTCTGGCACCAAACACTCGTAAGATCCAATTAGCCGCACATAAACCTCATACTTCGTATTCCAGCCTTAACAAGGCACCTTTTTTTCACCAGAACCGGAGCAGGCCTTCGAAAGATACCTGGTATTAATTGCTCGCAAAGCAATCCAAGAAAGTCGGCCCGCACTCGGGGCCAGTAATTCCATCTAATAACACCCGCCGCGTGCGTTTTCCACTTCTAATGTAGCACAACAGCATAAGAGCAGCAATAACATCTGCACAAAGTACGCACTGGCACGACGTCTACTTTCTGAGGGGGTAGGACCCATGTTTGCACACACTCCCAAAGTGGTCAGCCGCGGCGGGGTCGGTCTCTTTCTCCGCCCAGGCACACCATATTCAGACATCAAGCCTCGACCGACCGAGTGGCTTAAGCCTCATTTACGGGTAATAACAGCCGTAAAGTCTCGCGATCTGTGGGCCCGAAGGGGGAGTGGGGGCCCGGGAGGCCTTAAAGATCGTTTTTTCGCGATCGGTGCCACCGCAACAACCAACGCGCAGCTTCCCCAGAAGTCGACTGCTTTGCATTAAACTTTGGAGTTTTATGACCCTTATGTGAACGATGTCGGTAGCCGAGGTTAGCTGCAAGCTCGACTATTTGTGAAGGGGGGGCAGCTGCGGGGAAACTATGGCTGACGGTAATAAGAGATCCCGCTGATTGAGTCTTAAATAGGTACAAATTTATTACGTCAGGCCGGGCAGTGATTTTCTGCGGGAGATCCGTCTATGTGCTGCTCGTTTGCGAGCTATAGTTGGAGGTGAACGGTGGTTGCGTTGAGTAATATGGAAATTGATTTGGCACGACTCGTTATGGCGTTGGTTGGTGTGGATTGAGTACTGCTACGATAGAGGAGTTCAAGCCTCAGGGTTCAATTGGGTGGAATGTGCATCGAGTCATGCTGGATAATTTGATGGATGACCATACTGGTATTCCTGGTGCAACATTGTGCTACCTTGTGTAGATGGGTTTCGAAGCGGATTCAATCTTCTTCCATAGCAAAAAAAAACCCTGAAAGTATGCAATTCAAGAAGTCAAATCTCCTTAAAAAAAGAAATTCAAACTTCCAGAACGGTACGTATTTCAAGCGTTTCCAAGGAGCAGAGGAGAGGCCAGAGTTCAAAAGTCCCATCAGGTAAGAAAGGACTGCTTCCAACAAGAGAAAGAGGTTGGAGACACCATTTGGGTGCAGATGTGTGTATGTGTGTGTGTGTGCAACTAGCTTGCAAGTGCTCTTCAGAGTGTAACTTTCTGATACCATCATCGACTGGAACCGGAGAGCAAGCAACTAGAGGGGGGATAGAGCCATTGTGAAAGCACTATACACTCGACGGACGATGAAGCTACGACGAGAAAAGTTCATCTCGATGGCGGTCGGCAGGGCGAAGAGCCAAGCAAATGAGATGAGTCATTTGATACCCGAGCTCACTATCCCTAGCCAGAGGAAAGCAAGCAAGCTAGCAAGCAGAACCAAAGGACAGAACTCTTGTGTGAGGGTCCTGTTGATAGTCTGGCTCGGCGCGAGATGGGATGGGTTGAGGGATGCGAGAGGAACTCGGTAGTAGTTTTAGCCACAGCAATGGTCTCGTGGTGTATTTGTATCCTATATGATGCGGCTGAGGAAACCGCAGAATTGTGGTGTTCTACATAGTTACTCAGACCAGTGAAACCAATGATTCAACTATTTTATATTTTCCAACAGCGACGAACGGTCGGAAGTAGCAGCAGTAGCAGCAGCAGCAGCATCTGTGTGCTTCTGTGGCTTTGTGATGGGGGTGAAGGAAGGAAAATACCGAAAACCACTTTATGTGTGCACAAAATGCTACTGCTCTGCTGGTACACTAGACTTCCCAGCGAAGGCTGGTGTGGTCTCTGGGGATTGTGGCAAGTGTGGTCCTCTCTCTCGATGGAGTGTCGGAAGGGAGGTGGCGTTGATGAAACAGCAGAGCGTTTCGCCAACCTTCGACCCGACCTGCCGCCTCGATGGCACATGCACATACATAATAAATGTTTTGGTTGGAACCCCCTAGGTGGCGCTTGGGTTGGGGGTTCGGGTGAAGGCGAGTGTGTTGCAACAACAAAAGTCGTGTGGTTTTTCAGATACATGTGTGGACCGGTTTTGGGCTTCGGGTCAGGTTGTAAGGGGAAAGGTTCTTATCAAACTCAAAACCCACTTCCTCGACGAGCTGGGATCCTCATTGATGTTGCGGTTCGCAAACGGAGGGGTCCATTCCGTCCGTCCGTACGAATATTTACCATCGGATGATGCATCATGCCTAACACTTGAGGATGTCAGCCTCCTGTTTGCAATATCGGAGATGCTCGATAGAGATACATATTGGAGTAGTAGCAGCATCAGATGAATGCTTTTCCTATTGTGGTTTTGGGTTTGAATCGAGTCGAGATTGATGCATGGTTCACAGCCGGAAGTGAGTGTGTGCAAATGCAGTGCCGGGTCTTGTCGATTTAGATAATCTTTGGACAATGTTCTGCATTGGTGATGATCTGCTTAGGGATGCAGAAATCCGGAGAATCTGGCATAGGATGGTGACAGGTTTGATACCATTCGATTATTGTTCCACATATCCTAACGCTCGGCGTTTGGTATGGATTAAACCGGAAAATCCATGAAAGCTTGAAATACACTAACCAGACGATTATGACTTAAATTGAACATCGTTTGCGCTTTTTTCAAGAATCTCAAGCTGATCACATATCACATAAACTCTCAACTCAACTCTCAACAATTCTATTTTATTTATTCCCACAGTTATCATTGGGTTTTAATTGAAGTTGTTGCTCAATAAACCTGGAATTTCCGGAAACGGGGTTGAATACTAAATCAACTACACTGATAAAAAGAAACACAATTTTCTGCGTTATCTAATGCACATAAAAGGAATGCTAGATTAGGCCGAAAATAATGGGATATTTCATGTAAAGTTAAGCCAGATAACGCCTGAATTTAGCCTGTTGTATGAAAGTTGCAAGCATTGTTGTATAGCGCATGAAAGATTGCAAACAAATTCGTTGTTTACGCCTCCTTTGGCTTGGAATTGAACGAGGGAAAATATTAGGCGCCTGTTAAAATTCATTATTTTCTTCTGTGTAGATAATTGTCAACTTCCGAGCTCTTCATCTTCATATTCAGCTAAGCTAAGGAAGTTTGATGGATTCCGTTTTGATCCACCCAATATGCCCTGGGATTGTTTTATTAACTAGTTTCATTCAACTCTCGGCTTGTCCGTTTTGTTGTGGGTGCAAGGGAGTGGAAAATATCAGGTTAATTCCACGTTCGAGGCAATATCATTTGTACCCCTCACCGTAAAAGGGAGGGGGGTGGGGAGGCGTTATCCAGTTTTATGCACTCTGAGAGCCCTTCTTTCTAAAAATAAATGCATCCAAAACCTTCTTCGTGCTCTTGACGTAGATTCTCCGGGATAACGGCACATCCAATTTTTATCAGCAATCTGACACGCGAACTTAATTCACTGCCAAAAATTTCGAAATTCTTCAGGTGTGGAGGCCAAATTTTGCATTTGAGGGCATCTGCTACTCCTTGTAACTATTGAATTTTCAATGGCCCGGAATTTTAAAGGGCGAACACGAAATTATTGCGACACCGAAAATGTCATGCCAATTTTCTCATAATGTTTAGAATCAAACCAAAATTTTAGGGTAGTTTTATACATACATTTACTTCAAAAATCAAAAGAAAAGTTAATCGATGGAGCCTTGAGTGTAAAATTGAACGCATTTTCGCTTGACGCCCTCCATCAAAGTCTTTACAGTGTCATCCGGTACCAGTTTCTCAGTTTTTTTTTTTTTCATTTTCTTAACATGTTCTCGTCTTTGACTGTCTTTTTGCTCTTCCGAAGTTCCCGCTTCATCATTGCCCAGTACTGCTCCACCGGGCGCAGCTCCAGACAGTTTGGCGGATTCATGTTCTTTGGAACAAAATGGACAGAATTGGCCTCATACCACTCCAGGACACTTTTAGAATAGTGGCATGATGCCAAATCTGGCCAAAATAGCGGAGCTTCGTCGTGCTGCTGCAAGAACGGCAAAAGGCGTTTCTCGAGGCACTCAGATTTGTAGATCTCGCCATTTACTGTGCCCTTTGTCACGAAAGGCTCACTCCTCAGTCCGCAAGAGCAGATGGCCTGCCAAATGAGATATTTGGAGGCTAACTTCGACATTTTCTTCTTCTTAAATTTGTCGTCCACATAGAACTTGCTCTTGCCGGTGAAAAACTCCAACCCCGGAATTAGCTTAAAATCGGCTTTTATATACGTTTCGTCGTCCATCACACAGCAGCCATATTTTGTCAGCATCTTCTCGTAGAGCTTCCGTGCCCGAGTTTTAGCCGTCGATTGTTGCCGCTCATCGCGGTTTGGGAAGTTCTTTACCTTGTATGTATGTAGTCCAGCTCTCTTCTTTGCATTCTGGACGTAGCTCTGCGACATGCTGATTTTTTTAGCCAAATCACGGCTTGAGACGTTGGGATTTGCTTTACATCCGCTTCACCTTTCCCTCTGTCTTTTTGTTCTCCAGTCCCGGTTTTCTGCCAGCTCCTTTGCCGTGGTCCAACGTCAACCGCTCCTGGAACCGCTTCAACACTCTGGAGACGGTTGACTGGTGAATGTTCAACATTTTTCCCAACTGCCGGTGCGACAGGTCAGGAAATTCCAGGTGTTTGGAAAGAATTTATTCTCTCGACTCGCGTTGGTTCACCTCCATTTTCGTTGAATCGAAAAACACGACTTCGAGTTTGACAGCATGTAAACAATACACATCAATGAGAAAGTGTGCAAAATTTGGTTGATTTTTACCCAATGGTAAAAAAGTTATGCCCTGTTGAATGTGTCGCAATAATTTCGTGTTCGCCCTTTACAACAAACGATCCAACTCACATTTGTAGCATGCGGGCTAAATTTGTATCCGGAAAACCTTAATAAGTAATTAACAACTAATCTTCTACATCAACTGCAAGTCTTAGCTGTGGACAACCCAACCCGACACCTTCGGAAGCTACTAATTCACTCTAAACCTCTTCCAGAAAGTTCTCTGCAGGCCTAACAACACCCGTGTTCTGCATCTGCTATCCAGAATTATTGGCTCGATTTTCGCCATACATCTTTCCACCAAGGCGCTCGAAAAGCCGACGTCGGTCCGTCCGTCTTGAATGTATGCACACACGTTCGTCTCAACAACGAGACCAAGAAGAAGAAGCAGAAGAACGAGACAGAGGATGGCCGGTGCCGGCGGGGGTAACGCTCCGGAGTACACAATCGCGATAAACACAGTCGACGCGATGCGGTACCCGACCGAGACCGGCGAATATTCACGCACGGTTGAAGTCATGACTCAGCCATTAAGTGGTGTTACCTCAAGAGCCTCTCCTCCAAACCCTGGCGGCGGCGGCGGCCGCTGTTTAACATTCCAGCTCTGCTGCTCGACGCGATAAGCATGGCTGATGAGCTCACTGGTTCGGAAATGCGGAGAGTGTCGAGGTAGCTGGTTAAGCTAATTATTAACATCTCACAGCTCCTCACACGGAAGAGGGTGAACAATACGACCCATGCCCACAAGACGATGAGTGAATTGAAACATTGTTGCCGGTGCTGTCGTTACAGTTGAAAAGCGGAATTCACGACTAGTGCGTTCCCTTTGACGGGGGGTGGTTTTTGCAGTTTTCAACAGTAAGACAAAGTTCCCGGTTAGCCGGCGGGAATGAGAATGAGCAACTTTCCTCATGTAGTGGAGGAGTCTGGTCTGATTGATGTACTCTCCCATCGCGCGTACTCGATGGATAATGACGATGGTAGACATCGGGCTCCTTTGGAGGCCTCCCCAGTGGCATTAAATTGCATGTGAAACAGATTATTTAGCAATTTATCTTCTGACGAGTGCGGGGGTAATTGGCTCGATGTTGCTGCAGCTGTGGCAAAAAACCCGGCACCCAGTTGGCAATACATCGAAAGTGTGAACCGGCGTTGAAAGCTCCGGCAGTCTAATTAAAACATTTTTCATTCCATGCTTGCTGCATTCGAAAAATGGATAACCAACACGCATAACTTGTCTGCCGGCCGCGTCGTTGTGCCATGGTCAATTTATTGACCATTATCTAAGACTCTGAAGCCCCCCTGAACCCCCTTCCGAACAGAAAAAAGTATCACATTTTCAACCGCAGGCTGAATGATCGGTTTCTTGTTATTCCTATTATGTTGTGCCTTGTTTACAGTCGCAATACACAGCCCCGCACGCCGCGAACCGATCCGACGCGGTCCGACTCCGAAACTAATTAGATAAATACGATTGAATCGGAAATATTAAATTACTTCGATTGCCCCGCGCGCTTCGGTACGATTCCGTGAACAAGCAAATCCAGCGGCGCGGAACTGGTTTCCATTTCAGACCGGACCGGACTTCTCGCATTGCATTCGAACGGCCGGGGATTAGTTTGCAAATTAGAACTACTTTTTCGCCGCCTCGTTGCTCGGTTGCTGCGATGGTGACCCCCGTTCATGTTCACCATAAGGCTACTGATGTTGCCAACTGATGGTTGTTACAGTAACGGATAAACATTGTTTGATTACAGTTCAAAATCGTATATTTTTAGATTTGAGATCTTTGGTCGTGAGATAATGAAACAGCTTAAAAATCTAATAACAACCTAACACTAAATCATCTTCGGCAATTTGAACCCCGTTCGATCGGAAGTTCAAATCCCTACGACGCGTGCGCCTGTTCAACGGCGTCCACCAGGATTGGCTTGTCGTTCACCACGCAGTTGCCCTTTCGCTTCAGCACCTTAACCAGTCGCTTCTGGGGCTTGCAGTGCAGTTCGACGCGTTCTTCCAGCACATAGCCGCAGTGGCACTCTTCCTCTGTCTTGACAATTGGCGGGTACTGTGCAGCGTTGTCGTATCTTACGGCCTGGACATATCCGATGGCAAGAGCCAAAACAGCCAGCAGCAGTTGGGAAACGATGAGGAACTTCATGTTGCTTGGAGAGCTTTGGTAACACTGCTAGAAGAGGTGAAGGTTGAATGATGAACTTCCAGCGAAGGCTATAGGCTTTTATAGTAAATCAACCATCGAGCACCGGTAAAAGAAATTTTGATAAATTGATAAAAACGTGATCAGTTTATAACAATTCGCTGTTTAGTTTCAAACGTGCTTCAATAGAGTGCGAATAACGTTATCTCGAAAGGATAGTAGACAAAAACTGAATGAGCGTTCACGTTGCTCATAGAATATCAATGTGTGGTTCATTCACTCGACCGTTTGAAACGGAGAGTGTTTTAAGCCTTGAAATTGTATCATAACGCAGTCGAACGTGATTATAAAATCAAACCAAAAAAAAGGTTATTTACTTTATAATGACGTCAATACATTTTGAACTGAATCTGAAATCAAAACTTTAGAAATACTTGCTTCGGAATTTCATCCAGTCACGTCAGTTTGCTTCCAGTTGTGGAGCTATCGGTCGTTTACTTGGTCAAGGTATGTGTTTTTTCTCAATTGTTATGATGCAACAAAACTAACGGAAACAAGCTGTAATTTTAAAATAGCAGTTACAGAAATTTACACCCGGAGGGCACTCCAGCTTGGATGTCTGTTATCTGTGGTTTAAGCTCTAAAATAGGTGATTATAAGCAGCAATCAGGTGTATGTTAATAGAAAATTTAGCAAATTTTGAACATATAATTTTTTTTCTTGTTTCGAAACGGTAGTAAGCGATCGAGCACACATTCGTTTACCAAGCTACCCCAGATGCAGGGTAGGCAAGGGTGGATACCCCTTGACTGGCAAAATAATGTGCGACCGATCCTGCTCATGTACTACCTATTGCACAATCTGGTTCTAGCGATTTGTTTCAACTTGCATCTTTCAATTTCACAGCCTGCCGTACTCTAACGGAACTATCAATAATTTCTCTTCATTTTCTTCGTTCTAGCAATAAATTACTGTCACTCCTAGAGCCTCTCATGTTGATGGGAAATTATCTGCTTCTGACATATTTCATCATCGATCGTTACTCCGCTCCGAAAACAACAGTCAAAGTGAACAAATTGAAGTTTAAAAAATGGTTTGTTTTCCAATAACATAAACCATCATCATACTTTGTGAATGGCCCCAAATAACATCCTTTCTGTGGTTTAAATTGGTTTGAATCGAGTTCAAGCGTTACTTTTTTCTTCTTATTGTTTCCTCAACGAAGTAAATCACCATCACAATTTGTGAGTTGCCCCACAACGGCCCACAATTGTTGATTTGAGTCGGTTAAAATCGAATATTAGGCGTGGTGGGCAAAATTATTTCTTTTCCAATGATGTAACCCGACCATCGCACTTTGTAGAGTGAGCAACAGCATCCTTACTGTGGGTTTGAATCAGTTCCAATCGACTTTCAAGTGAGGGATCAAAAAATGGTTTGCTTTCCGACATCGATTCAAACTGTTCAAGTCGACTCTCAGGCACAGTTTATTTTTTTTTCTGGAAAACCATTATCACACCTTGTGCGTGGCCTCAATAGCGTCGTTACTGTTAGCTTAAATCGGTTCGAGTCGGCCCTTAAGTGTTATTTTTTTCTTCATATTTCATCAACGAAGTAAAACAACCATCACAATTGGAGTGGCCCTAATATATTCTTGCTGCTGGTTTAATACGTTTTTGATCGACTCTTAAGTGAAGTTTGATTTTTTTCTGTTTTATATGAATCACTATCACACGTTCCACTTTTACTACGAAACCATGTAAAAAAAGATTAAATAGAGTTGATAAATTCAAATGCATAAACATTTTAAATTGCTTCGATTTTGTTTGCATGTGTCACCTTGCCAAAATATTACAGTTAAAATACAGGTTTTAAAGGTTTTGTGTATTTACACAAAAAACTGTGAATTTTATTTAAAAAAACTGCCATGTGATTACTTTTCCGCCCCGTATTAACTTCTGGGTTGGGCCTTCCCCAACCCCCTGTTTCGCCGGAGGACCATCGTGCACAGCACTGATTAGAGTCCCACGCTGGCACAAGGACGATGATCAGCCGCTCCTAACATGGAGAACAGATGCTGTTTTGAGTCGCCCCTAGCATGGAGAACAGAAGCTCAGATAGACTGCACCCTTTGAAGAGGGCAGCCCCCCTATGGTTTCCTATGGTTACTCATACCCCAGTCGGCACCACGGGGAGGTAGGGATAGGAGTTACTGGAAAAGAGACTAAGGATCGCAGTAGGATCTATTTTAAACCTACAGGTACGCGAATTACTTATGATACGTGGTCATTTACCAACCACGCGCGTTATATGATTACTTTTAGCCCAAAACGTAAAATGTGATTCGAATTAGGTCGATAAGTTGTTGATTCATCGCTGAAAACAAACCATGTAAAAAATTACTTAAGCCAGGGCTGGTAGCGGATGTATGGCAGAAAAAATAGTGACTTGAGTGACTAAAATAATAAAAATAGTAACCCACTAGTGACTAAAAAGTGATTTCCAAATTTTAGTATTTTTTCATTTTTTTGCTATCAATTTGATGTAAAATTTACAGTAAAAATAAACGAAGTTATCACTCAGTTTGCAAAAATAAATAATACTGCAGCGCAGTATGACTTTTTGGGTTTGTTTTTGTGAAAAGCTTGTAATCAAGCAACTTTTTTTTCTCCACGGCCTCCTGCACTTGGTCTGCAGCTCGTTTTTGCAAAGACGGGTATAAACAGTCGGTTGAAACGCCTTCCAGCATGGCCGTGCTTCTCAATTCTTTTTTTGAGTCATTGCCATGTGAAGCTGTTTTCACTACCTTAATCACATGAGGGTATTTAGGCTCACCTACAGCCGTTTTCTTAGTAAACAACGGGTTCCAATGCTCCTCAATTCTGTACAATGTACTCAAGGTTCCATTCGTCAATAAGAAGATCATAGTTGACCTGAATCGGAAGTAACTTGATGATTTCACAACATACTTGGAGCATTCACTGGATGCAAAGGATGGTGGGTTGAGGCATTGGGAAAATTTTATAAACGAGTTCTGCAAACCAGACTTTTGACGTAGGACTATGTCTTTTTCGGGCCACATACTATTGGAAAATTCATAAATGTTAAGCCTTGCCTTAAAAAGTATATTAGCTCCTTCAGGCCTGAGAGGTCGTAAGTGACTCCAAAAGGATAATGGCTGTATTAAATCCCAGACTGAATAAAAGTGTACATTGTCTCCGGCAAATTTGTTCCTAGAACATCCTGAATATGAAGAAGTTCAGGAAGAAAAAAATAATGCCTTATTAATAGTGGAATGCGTTGTTTTCGAATAATGTCCATATTCGTATTATAAAATTCATGTTGATAATGTATCTTTCTGAGAGGTCCTAGGTTCTAGATCCTCCAGAATGTACTTGTGTTAAAAACTTCAGATTTACAGTTGCAATAGTAGCTTTTAGGGCTAGATAAAGTTATGATATGTATTCAAACATATTAAATGAACCTTCCAAAAACAGTTATTATTTGATAACTTTATGATGTTCTAGGTCATCCAAACTGTCCTTGAGTTCAGAACTTATTATCTACAGTAGTAACTATAGCTTTTTGGGCTATACAAAGTTACTCTTCGTATTTTACCATATCCAGTGAAAATTTTCGAACGTAAAATTACATCATGAGATAGGCGGGGTTGATCTAGGTCATCCAAACTGTCCTTGAGTTTAGAACATATGATCTGCAGTTGTAACAGTAGGTGTTTAGCAAGTGCAAAGGGACAATATGTGTTTAACAATAATGATTGAACAGTGTGGAAGGCCAACATACATGCGACAATCTATTCTAGGTACTCCTAACTGTCCCTAAATTAAAAACATAAGATCTATAGTTATAACAGTAGTTTTTTTTAGCTATATATGGTGATCATATGTATTCAAACATATTCAAAGAACCTATTGGAAAGTCAACAGTCATTATTTTATGACTTTGAGATCCTCTAGGTATTCCAAACTGTCCTGGAGTTCATAACTTGAAATCTACGATAGTTACAGTAGTTTTTTTGGCTATACAAAGGTACGTTACATATTCAAGTGTATTCAGTGAATATTTTCGAACGTAAAAATACACAATAAGATAATCTTGGGATGGTCTAGGTCATCCAAACTGTCTTGGCATTCAGAACTTAAGATTTACAGTTGTGACAGTAAATTTTAGGCAACACAATGTTACAAAAAATATTAAAACATATTCAATTAACATTCTTGAAGTCAAAATACATCATAAAGAAGTATGGCATTATTCAGGTCATCCAAACTATCCTTGAGATCAGAACATAGAACCTGCAGTCGTAGGTCTGGGCTTTCTGGGCTATGCAAAGCTACGATGTATATTGGAACATATTCATTGAATATTTTGGAAAAACATCAGACATTATGAGATAATCTTCGGATGCTCTATGTTATCCAAACTTTCCTGGAATTCAAAACATAAAATTTACATCCAGCTGTAGATTATAAGTTTTGAATTGTAGCTTAAAATCTACAGCTTTTTGGACTAAACAAAGTAACAATGTGCATTTAACCAAATGAAGTGATTTTTTCTTAAAGGTCAACATCTAATGAGATATCTTGGGATGTTCTAGGTCATCAAAAAGGACCTTGAGTTCAGAATATAGGATCTACAGTCGTAAAGTTAGCTTTATAATCTGAAAGGTTATGATAGGCATTTAAACATATTCAGTGAAGCTTCTGTAAGCTCACCAGTCATTATCAGATTATCTCGGATGTTCAGGTGCATAAAAACTGACCTTGAGTTCAGAACATAAGATATACGGTAGTAACCGTAGCCTTTTGGGCTATACAAAGCAACGAGAAATATTCGTACATATTCATCTAAAATTCTGAAACGTCCAAAGACATCATAGGATAACCTTGTTAGTTCCAGGTCATTCAAACTGTCCTTCAAAGCTTACGGTCTTCAACTGTACCCATAGCTTTATGGGCTATACAAAGTTAAGTTAGTTTGTTTGGCATAGAATATCCCAAGATTATGTCATAATGTAAGTTGGTCTTCCAGGACATTGAGATGGGACAGCGTTTCCCAGGGCATCTAGTTTTTTGGTGTATATTTCTCGACAATATATAGTGTGGCCAGATCGCTTAATTTGGTTGACTATTGTTCAATAGATTCAAGTATTTTTTTGAACTTTTTTACTATCGCCGGTACGAAAAAAAGTGACTTTAGTGACCATTCTCCGAAAACTTGTAACTTTAGTGACTTTTGGATACAAATAGTGGCTTTTTAGTGACTAGACTCAAAAAAGTGACCAAGTCACTAGAAGTAACCTGCTACCAGCCCTGCTAAGTGCACAAAGAAAAATTGAGACTGATACGTCTACAACTCACATCAGTTAAACAGCTTTTCGACTCATTTTTTTTAAAGGTAGAGGAAAATGTTAAATTTCATCGAACAGTAGAGTTTGGTGAGTCCATTCCAAATACTTCTCAACGCATACCTGCTTTGTTTTCGTCAACAATTTTCGATTGTTTTCTCTTTGCTTATTTTATGGACTGAAAGAAAAACGCACATGGATATAAGCTTTCAGGCCGCTTCATGGGTTAGCTTCGGGAACAAATGAGAACCCCACTTGATGATCAGTTCAATGCACAGGTTGAGAATCTCAACTAGGAGATTTGCTTCCGAAATTTGAACAGGAGTTTTATTTTCTGGCTAGTAAGCTCAATTGTAACTGCATTGTAGAGTTCACCTTATTCGAAAACGCTTTGTTATGTTGTAATGGAGACAAAACCCATACATACACTAGCTAGTAGTGAGAAGGGAAGCAGTCTGAAACATTTCAGGATGATCAAAACTGACCTTGAAAACTATTGCGTCGTAGAGAATTAAATAGATTCGGCCTAAATAGCGTAGGGATAAGAATGACTTGATAAGTAATAAAGTCTCTCTCTCTCTCTCTAAACCACCAATAGGAGGAACCAACGCAGCAAAAATTAGGCTCTTACCAGTCTATCGCATTTTTCAATTCTGTGGAGGGCTTGGTAGAGAACAGTTGATTGTATCGAAAGTAGATTTGATTATCACAGTAATTAATAACAGCGTAATTTGGTTAAACTGAACTCGAAGCGAGTCTTCGCGTGCTTTTACGTGGTGTTTAACCTCTTTTCATTGATTTTGTGTATTTTTTAACATTAGCAACCAAATCTGTTGAGTGATAGTGATTAAAAAGAAATCGAAGCAATTGTGATTTTTCTAATTGATGAATTGATGAAATTGAAAACCGCGTTGATCAGGACAATTGCCCAAACACAGTGGGCGGTTTGTTTCGGTTGTTTTTGGTTTGTATAAACTGGAGAATTCGTCCGTCGTCGGTAAGGTTACTTCAAGACCCCCGTGGACATCCACCAACTGCTCGGAAGCGTTTCCTACCCACCAGTTAGTTCTACTAGAGTGTCTTCGCCTGTATAAGTTGCACCGCTCATTCCACGTTTCTAGGGAACATATACCCCGAAAGATTGGCCGGCGCTCAAGACACGAGTGTACGGTACCGGAACGGATTCTGAACTCGAAATCGGCTAGACGTTGGTAACGACCAACCTAGCTACTCATCTGTCTTTGAGGGACGTCCGACGCGAGACAACCACCTAATGTGGTCTGATCTGATCAGTGAGAAGCTCACACACACACACACACACATTAGAAGAAGCAAATAGTGAATTCTAAAATAAAACTACACTCAGTGAAATAAATATAAGGCCAAGATTCAAAAGGCTTCCGTTGCGTTTATAGTTTTTGGTCAATTTGAATTTACATTGAAACACTGCTCAACTGGTTTGATTAAGTTGTGAGGCAAACTCTAAATTTATTATTGGAGATAAATTAAATACTTCCTAGTTCCTAGTACTTCGTAGTTTATTGCATTAAATTAGGAGTAATTAATAATGCGTCGTTCCTCCCTTGTTTTAAATGACCTCCATCAGTCGTCTCAGCATTGAAGTTATGTACAGTTTCAGAACATCATTGTCCAACTTGCTCCAATTTTCGACAAAATCAGTTTGGAGTTAAAGAAGGGTGTAAAACATTCTCGATTGGATTGGATACTATTCGCAAGAAACGATTTCGTTTTACGCGCAGAATGGCAAGCGGCATTGTCCTGCTGAAATATTATTATCCGTAATATTTTCAGCGAATGGGATCAAACCATCGTCCAACCGCTGCATATGCTTTTCAGAATTCATTCTGGTCGAAATAAAACACACTGAAGTTTTTCCAGCAAGACTAAAATCTGCCCAGATCATCAGAGTGACCCCTCCAAAATTTCTCGATTTTTTTGTGGCTTTTCGCGTCTTATATCCTGCTAACAGTTAGTTGATCCATCCGGTCCATCTATATTAAATTTCTTTTCATTGCTGTACACCACATTTTCCCAGAATTGATACTTTTCTGCAAATTCCAATCTTGCTTTTTTTTATGTCGAGGCAATAAGCGAAGAACGGGCGCACACTTTTACCATATTTGGTATTATTATCACTGCTTAAAATTTGCATCACTAGACATTTAGACACTGGAAAATTCAATTCCTTCCTGATATCACCCGGAGAAATCACGATTGATTGTAAATCGTTTAATTTCACGTTTAGCTTGTTCTGGAATTGATGCTAGACGCCTTTTTCTCTCGATGGATCGCATGTCTCTCACCAAAATTTCACGAAATTATGTACCACCTACAAATTAGAAGAAATATTAGTATTCTCCATTTAATTCCAAATACCTTTGCTCATCTCCGACAGATACGCGTATTTCGTCTACAATGTGCAGGTCTTCTTCAGTGTCTCGTACTAATAACTCGACTAAGTAAAGGTAGTTGGAATTAAATGGCGAATACTAATTTTTTCTTCTAATTTCTAGTTACAGACATTCCACTAAACAGCTCAAACCCTCTAGGATTCATTATGTACCACCGTTTTGCTCTTTCCTGTTCTGCTTGCGATCTCACGGATTGTCAGTCTATTTTCAAGATGGGCCTGAATTTCTCCGCGCTGAAACTCTGAAAAAGTGGTAGATTTCGGCATTTTCTGAAAACCACAATAAATATGAAAATCGAAATTTTAAATCGAAGTTTTAAAGTTTAAAGAACCAGTCTTCACCGAAATTGTGTAGTAAACGAGAGATTACGTTAAACACACAAACTGGAAAACAGAAGTTTAGCGTAGATAACCCAATTTGAAGATTTGCAAATTTTCAGTTGTCCTTATATATATATATATATATATATATATATATATATATATATATATATATATATATATATATATATATATATATATATATATATATATATATATATATATATATATATATATATATATATATATATATATATATATATATATATATATATATATATATATATGTTATATGTATGTATATATATATTTCGTGCAGTAGTGTGACGTCACGGAAAGGGCTTTGGCTTGAATTTGGATTTGAATTCGTAGATTAAGAATGGAAATACAGCCAGAAAAATTTGTGACGATTTGTGAGATAGATAATCAAATTACTTCACTAGTTTAGTCGTTAGTTTTGCACTAGTTTTTCGCGTCACGCCAAAACATTTTGAAATGAATTTACATTGGTCTAAGTTTATTATTAACTAAACAATTACCTTTTGGTGAATTATTGAGTTTTTTCTCTCTGTATTTTCTAATTATTGAAAAATATTTGTTAAATTCTGTTGAGTTGCCGTACGACGTTTGGGGTTGAAGTGAGACGTTTGGTTCTGAAAAACTTCCTAACCTGCCCTGAGAAGGCAGTCTTATTCCGGGCGATTCAAAAAGAGTTAAGGCCCTTCTTTGGAAGTTGGCGCAGAAGTCGTTTATTTTGAGAACAGAAAAGAACGTTACACAATTTACGAATGAATAGAATGAACAAAGGGCCTCAGATAGCTCAGTCGGTAAGAGCCGGAGGCGGCGGACTCTAATCCCGGTCCGGTAGGGAGAATATTTTAGGATAGGAATTTTCTCGACTACTCTGAGCATAGAGTATCGTTGAGCTTAAATACCATACATATATACTAATTCATGGATTGGTATTGGTATAGAAGAACATACAGTTAATAACTGTTAAAGTGCTTCTAGAATACTAAGCTGAAAGCCAGCGGAAGCTCGTTGAAAAGAGAGTTTAGGCCAATTGGATGAAGAATTAACGAGAATGAATCCTAGAGGGTTTGACCTAGTGGGATACCTGTAACTAGAAATTAGAAGAAACATTAGTATTTTCCATTTAATTCCAATTACTTTTGCTAATCTTGACAGATACGCGTATTTCGTCTACAATGTGCAGACTTCTTCAGTGTCTGGTACTAATAATTCGACTTAACACCTAAGTCGAGTTATGAGTACGAGACACTGAAGAAGTCTGCACATTATAGGTGAAATTCGCATATCTGTCAAGATAAGCAAAGGTAGTTGGAATTAAATGGAAAAACTAATTTTTCTTTTAATTTCTAGTTAACGAGAATGATTTTTCGAACACTGACCATTTCTGAAAAATACATTCTGATAATAAAATTGATAAAAATTCGAGCAATTCGAGAAAAAATTAATATTAGATCTAATTCTGAAGTAACCTGCATAGAAATGTGAGTCATAGAAAAGTCCCATTTGATAGTGAGGGTTGCTAGAAGACAAGAAATGGTCACCATCATGGCCAATTGGCATCGCCATTTTAACCTTTTTAGGGAGCCAATCAAAGAACCTACAAACATTTCAGATGTCTTGGCATGTGGAATGTTTTTAATTATTTGGGTGTGTGCCTTCATAAATTCAAAGTGGCCATGATGGCGACCTGTTCCTTAACTAGCTCAAGCGATACCGAAGAAAAAAATGAACCTCCAGGTTGTCAACAACTCAAACAAGATATTTATTTAAATAATTCATCAACTTCCCGACGTATAAATGCCAGTTTACAAATATCTCATGCGTAGCACTTTCTACACGCTAGCTAGGTAACACATCTGAAACATCGATGAAGCAACCCTTCTTCCTCTACACTCCCAGCGCCAACGTAGTGCAAACCGTACTCATCATCCTAAGTGCCACTAGCCCACTCCCCCCCCCCCCCCTCCTAAGAACTCCATACCCTACTACCTATCTATGCATGCAATCATTGCAAAGAGCCATCTTCCCACCTCATCTGCTCTATCGAGCTCTTCATTTCACAGCGTACAACGCCACGGCCGCACCGAAGCGGACCTGTTTCCAGCACTAAAACCTAATAGCACCCCCAGGCCGCCGGACGGCCTCGGCAACGGGAGGCACTATAATGGGATGCTACATTAAAATAGCCTATTATGTTAGTTTAATGCGATTTAACATAATGATTATTATGTTATAATTCAGATCGGCGCTCGGTCGGGTGTGCTTTGCTTTCAACAACCCTCAGGTACCGCAGGTACTCGGCCACGCTAGGAGAGACCGGGAGAGGTGTTCAAATCGTGAAACCAGCAGCTTCGAGCCAGTGGAGAACGCTCTTACGCATCCAGGCAGAGACACAACAGCTAGACGATATGCGATGATATGTCTAGCTATTGAACATTCGTTGAAGCGGAAACGCATTTCAGCTCCTTTCTCAAGTCGGCACTCATCTACAGTGGTTCTTGTGTATGTGGATGGAGATCATCATCATCATCATCATCATCATCGTCCGAAGAAAAGGGGGAAATGAAGAGTTTGTAACATCTCACTGCACCGCCTGTCTCGGTTATCGGTCTACAATGGAGCGGGCGGAAATCCAGGTGTTGAAATGCTCGTACGCTGGTTCAATAGGACACATAGATACCGGATTCGGATTTGCACGCATCGATGGGAGATTGCCGTCAATTGTTGTCAAAAGTGATACTCGATTTCGCCTGAATTCACACACCGTTTCTATTGTGTGCTAATCGCCGTGAATGGAGTGGCAGTGCAGAGCTATCTGAGTTGAAACGTCGTTGGATCGCGCCAAAATTGAGGACGACGAACAAAGGCGAACGAACGAACGAACTTGAGCGAATCAGCTGGCATTGTTTAAAATGAGAACATTAGGACGAGATTACATACCTGTTTGTGCATTTCCACATTGAGACCGTAGGACATCTCGTAGTACTGTAAACGAAAGAAACGGGTTAATTTATGTTCAATACATCGAACTGGTTTGTTTCGAAACATTCAATCTTCTCCCCCAACTCATCCAACTCTAACAAATCAAACATCGCTACCGTCCTGCAGCTAATTAAAAAACAGGAAATTATTTTCCCATCAACCGTGTTTACAACGGATCGGACTGTCTCTTGCTGCGACACATCAAACAACACGCGCGACATCGGCAAACAATCGGAATCACTTTATCAGCCCCTGTAACATAGCAATATGTTGGTTTGCATGGACGAATTAAAAATCCCAACAATGCCACCAATGCACCATTTCGCGACACCTTTTGTCATGCCGATTTTGTTGCAATTTATGCAACCCATCCGAAGGCCTGTCCATACGCATGTATCATTGTTATTTTTTCAATTGAAAACCCCCTCCTCCTGCCCTCCCCGCCTACTGCTCGCGAAGCGCGTGTTTGAAATATTTGAAATGGTTTCGAATTCCATTTCCTGGCATTTCGATCGCAGGCAGCATTGCCATACTAGCTCATATTAATTGTCATCGATCACGAAAAAAAAAATCAATCGATACAGAACGTTTCGAAACAAACAACAGCCCCCCCCCCCCAATAATCACGCTCAAAAATGAATCCAAACTTACCATCACATAGTGCCGCTGCATTTCCGTTTTTTCCTGAGCTAATTTTTCACATTCCATTTTTAAACTGAGTTCCGCGGTGTGGGAAAATTACGATGCGGGTCCAGGCGCAGAAAAGGGTACCGAGAAAGCAAACAACCAAAAAAAAAAAACAAAGAAGAAAAAAGAAATATGTTAGCGAATGTTTCATTTTCTTGAGTTTTAAGCTGAAAGAAAAAAAATAGAATAAAGCAACCGGAACCGGTGATTCGGGGTGGAAGGGGGGAGTATTTGGGGAGCACAGCCGACTGTGAAAAAGTGATTACTTTGAGAAGCAGTCGGGGAGGGGAAAATCGAATCGAAGGAAACAAAGTTTTTTTTTGTGAAATCAATTACTGTAAAGTGGATTTGACGGGTGCCAAAGAGGGGAATCGAAAAGGGGAAGGTTTTGGTGGGAGAGGGAGGGGGGTTGAGTAGGTTCGAAAAAGAAAACTTTTACCGGGAAACAGGAAGCATCGAGCGGAAGGGAGTTTTAGAAAATGAATGAAAAAAATGATGAGTTGACGTGGCAGAAGGTGGGTTTTTACTGCCCCTCCCATTTTTTTTCTCTTCTGTTTCGAATCGATTTTGTTTAAGGTGATGATGGATGAATTGATGAAGGTAGACAAGTTCCAAGAGGGTGCGGTTGAATGAGGTAAGAAGGCTAGAATTGAATTATTATACACTACTTAGTAATGGATTTTTGGGATTAAGGCATTTCGATTTCAGTGTAAAATCTATGTTAATAACATTTGTATATTATTTGTAAATTGGAAGTTTTTGCCCAGATACACATATTCTAGATAAATATATTAGATAATAAAATTAGAAACATGATTATCGTTCCAGAGTAAGAGACAGCTGAATCAAGGACGTTTAACACAAGTACAATATTTCATTATAATTAATTCAGCATTAGATATACGCTCCCTAAAGAACAATTTTAGATTTATTCCAGCCGTATAGCACTCCTCTCGACTTTGTTGATACATTTAGAACAGATTTGTCCACCCACACTCCTTAATGCTTCTTTAAAACCGAAATGTGCATAAAATGGCCCACTCTATGAACGGTTGCGGAAACAAGTAAATAAAACCTTTATATGACCATACAGATTTTGAAAATGTTCTAGTAAGAGATGTTATGACCAGTTGAGAACCTTCATAAAACCTATTGGCTGCCACGAAAACCAGCATAGGGCTAAATTGACAAAGCTATTAAATTTCACTGTGATATCGTGGTTAGTTTTTGTTGTTGTGCTTTGTTCGATTCTCTGCTCTTCAGATTCATTTGGCAGTAAATGATATCTAAGAAAAAAGTTCAAGTGTTGGGAGATATTATGTTTGATTGCAAAATATCCAAAACAAATTGAATTTTTACAGCGTATCATGCTCCAAATCATATGCGCATTTAATTGTGAATATTGGCACAACAAGAGCCGAAAATTTATGCACCTCTGAAATTATGCGAGTATATAACAACGAAACAAAATTATAACAAATCTCGAGTACTTTTTCAAATGGACGTAAGTAACATTTGTACGAAAATGAGAAAATCAGCATTGAACTTTTTTGAGTTGTTTATCCCAATTAAATGCCACTGAATGACACATTGGTAATATGACAAGATATTACATCACTGTGCTTAAAAATTACACCAGCAGTGAAAATTCAAGTTTCATTTAGCAAAATGTTTTTTGCAACGGTCTGCAATAGAAAGAGATAATACGTCATGTTGATAAGTCAGTATGATAGATGGCATGTTACTTGCGTCAAAATGATACGTAAGTCTGCGAATGACAATGTTGATACGTCGAAATGTTACGTCAAGTTGTCATATTTCACACAGATACGTCGAACTTATCAAAACGACGTATTATTTTTTTCTGCAACGAAACGTTGTAAAAATATCTTTGCTAAAAAAATCAATTTGTACTAAAAATAATCTAAATTTGTAACCTTGTAGTATAAAGACTTTTACAAACTCGTCGTTAAGGGGCATTCAAACGGTGTAACAATGATTCGCAAGTTACTTTTCTACACAAGCGGCGTATCTACATTATTCCCAAGAAGTGCAAAAGTGATTTTACACGGTTTTGTAAAAAGTTAATAAAAACATTCAGAAACAATCTATCAAAAATATCAACAAATATGAGCATATATACATGATTTTTTAATAACATGCCATGAATAACGCGTTTGTTTACATTTTGTGACTAAGGTCCTTTTGAAAAAGTACTCGAGAAATATATTCGATAAATTAATCATAATTTTCCTGAAAATTGAAGGAATGCAACCGATCTACAGTTCATTTGCATTACATTTGAAATAAGTTGCATTTATTTTTCCACATTTCAATTATTTCTTATATTTCAATATGGCGTTTGGAAAAAAATAAAAATTTTGCCATAAAGCCAATTAATCTTCGCAATGACTACTATAAAACTATTCGGTCATGTTGTTTGCAGTTTTAATGCCATAAATTCCAATTTGTCGTTCAGTGAATTTCCTGGAAGCAAAATGGGTTTAAAATGCTTTTTCAACTGACCATACTGAGATAGTATGAATAGGTCCTACAACGGCATTTCATAACAGCATTTTCCGAGTTCTTAAAGTCGAATTAAAACCTCTGATAGGAGTGAAAGGAATTTGAGAAAACAAGGTTCAAAGATCGTTGTAAACAAGCCGTGCATGTTTCATAAATCTGGCTAAAATATGACACCTATTGGCACCTCTTGATGTCGTAATACAACCAAATTGATTTCTAGTGGGTTTCATAAAACTTTAATAAAACTTATTTAAACTGGATTGTTTTGGCAATGTTACTTTGGCTCAAACACATCCAAATAGAAAGCTACAATCAATGAAAATCTGTATCAAAGAATCGGCAAAACGTAAAACAAAGTTAAGAGATTCAAATAAAGAAAAATAGATTATACACCGTATATCTTTTTTGAAATCCTGTTTTCATGTTTTCTAGTATTTTGTGGTTCAAAAGAAAACTTTAACATTTTTTTGAATAAACCATAAATAAGCCTGTGGAACAACAAGTGGTCATTTTATTTGCCGTCTGTTCAGCTCTGCAGTATCGCCAAATCATTCTGTTCAGCTTCCACTTCACACTTGAGAATCGCACAATTTTTTGGGCAATTGGTATCTATGGCAGCATGGCAAACCTAGCCACAACTCTTCTCCAACTTTCTCAGCATTTCAATATTGCTTTTACATTAAGCTTATTACTTGCTCTCAACTAAGTGTTTTAAATGCACAAATGAAACGGGCGGGCTTTTACAAGCGGAGCACGATTTTCCATGAATCCAGTCAACTCATTTGCTTCGCTGACGACGTGGACATTGCATAGTGGTCCAGAATACGAATTTAAGTTGGAAGATACATGTTTAGTCTAATTTTGGAGCAAAATTGTCTTCTACAAAGTTGTTTCTAGTAATTAGGCCTTTCTTTTGGTGTGAAGTAAAGCTTGCCCACGTTAAATTTCGGACACTTTTCTTTCAGTGTAGGTTTTGAAGTATTTTACGGATCGCTAAAATTGTTCACTTATATGATTGCTGAAACTCTCCACTTTTTTTCATAGTACAACATGCTTACATTTTAGTTACATTCAGTAAAACGGCGTCAAATCAAGTTGAAGAGCGCAAATGCATTTTGTACGACCGGCCGCAAAATCTGAATTTATTGGTACACGATCTTGCCAAGAAATTACCGACAAGTACCGAGTTTTGTGTTTGCAAATCATTTGTTCAGTGCTTGACTGTGTATCGGATGTTCGGAAGTGGAACAAATCGAAAAGTATGCTCCTGACAAATGGACAAAAAGGTGGTAATCATTTTTGAGAAATAATCCCAATCCTTCTGTGCGAAATGTGGCTCGAAAAGTTGGAAAGTCAGAATCATACGTATAAAAAGTAAAACAGAGGCAAGCATTGAAGGCGTCCAAAGTGAAAAAGGTGCTCAACCGTGATGACAAACAAAATTTCTCTGCAAAAAGTCGTGCTAAGAAGCTTTACACCAAATTTTTGCAAACATTTTCTTGTATCATAATGGAGGACGACACGTACGTATTTAAAGACTTTAAACAGCTTCCGAATCTGGCTTTTTATGAACAGATTCCGGGTCTGGCTTTTTATACCATAATGGAAAGGAATGCCCTTGCCGAGCATTTCCCGACATAAAAGGTGTCCAAATTTCGGAAGAAGTATTTGATTTGTGGCCCAAAATCTAAAAGTTTTGTCTCTACCGGCACTATCAATAAGGATGTGTATGAGAAAGAATGTCTGAAAAAGCGGTTGTTACAGTTTATCAGAAGCCACAACTCTCCAGCTCTGTTTTGGCCTCATTTGTCCACTTGTCACAATGCAAAATCCGTCCTGGAATGGTAAAAGGGGTACAAGAGGTCAAATACGTGCCAAAAACAGCCAATCCACCAAACTGTCCAGAAATTCGCCCAATAGAGAAGTACTGGGCTCTATTCAAGCGGAAACTTTTCGCAACTTAGAAGAAAGCAAATGATACCGATTATTTCAAGATAAGATGAGAATCGTCACGGCGGACGTTGTTGAGGATACCGTACGGAACCTGATTGCGGGTGTACCAAAGAAAGTTCGAGTTTTACAGAAAGAAGGATTAACATCTTGATTGACTGTTTCTTATGTAGATATAACTCTATTATTGTGATATAAACAGTCAGTTTTGTTGAATTATGTGTAATTTTTTTTGCTGCTTCTATTATAGTGTCCGAAATTTAAAGTGGGCAGCCTTTAGTGTTTTACTTTTTACTTTGATTGATACACGTTGATGTTCATATGACGGCAGATTTGATGAAATCTGTGTATTTTTGTTTGCTGCGAAATTTAATGTGGAGCCTGTCAGTTGTCATCAATGGGGGTAGAGTACTCAATTTGACATTTTTTTCTGTGACATTTTATATTTTGCACAATGCAAAAGATGCATAAAAGCGAACCGGCAATAAAAAAAAATGTCATGACATTTCAAAACACTTTCTTTTGCCATTGAAAAAAAACCTTCGCTGCCAAGGCCGATACGATTTAGGAATAGCATAAATTGCTGTAGTTTAGATGAATGCTGACATATAAGTGCATTAATGTTACGTTTATTGGTTGGAATCTTTTACTAAGCATGGGCACTAACAAATCGTTTTTTTTTTTATTGTTTTTTGTATGAAGGTTTACTGGCTGGACTCTGATTAGAGTAGAAAGCTCTACGACAGGCCTTCGATGATATCGTTGCGTAAATACTTTCGAATCATTTGGCGAGCCGTACACGAAACAGTGTTTAGTACAAGTTTAGTATGGCGTTTAGTAATTTCTCCAGTCTTTTGTAGTTTAGTCCGTGAAGTGTGTAATGTACGTGCTATGAGAGTCTTCTGAAGCAGTTTTCTCGATCCAAACATAAGAAGCTGTAGTATTGTCCGTTGTCCATTAGAATGATATAACTTAACTCATTTTGAAGCATTTCACCATGTTCATGGCCACTTTTTTGTATGGTGTCATTTCGTATTTTTATTATTTAGTTTGTTAGTATGTTTTCTTCAGTCATTTGTAGTTCGTCATTTATGTCGTCGATTATGTTGTCGAGACATTTAAATTCTACCTGTTTTAGTAATCTCTGATATTACAAATCTCAGTAGTCTCAACAGTATAACAGTATAATATAAAGCATTGTGTATGTTTAAACTGCCACTGGGAACTTTATTCCATGGCCCTGACATTTTCTGATGCTAATTCTCGTTTCTAGAAGTTATACGAAGTAAGCAGAGAAATTACGTCCAAATATTGGCAGTTCTGATAGCGAATTGCATATAACATCATTTAACTCAGCGGGTGTATGCATGGCTTAAAACTCGCTCCGTACCCTACACTCTTAGAAATCTTGTAAATATAAGTCCACTTGGATGCACATAAAAGGAGCGGCCCATTAGACAGAAATTTGCGTCGTCCATAGAACGTCGAAATTGTGACTTACACGACAAGACGTAAAAGTAAGTTGAGGAACATAAAATAACATATGCCAAATGCTGCCACTGTAAATACAAATAAAATTTGTTCAAATTACCGTTAGAAAAATTCAAGATGGAGTAATACAATATGATGAACAAAAAAGGACCTCAATGTTAATGATTGTCGTGGTGAAAACAAGCTTTATCTTATCCTGTACACAGAAAAAAAAATTAATTTTAACAAGCGCGTAAAATTTCACCTCGTTTAATTTCAAGCCAAAGGAAGTGTAAAAAACGAATTTGTATGCAATCTTTCATACAACAGACTAGATTCAAGCATTATATGGCTTAAATTTACGTGAAATATCCCATTATTTTCTTCCAAATCTAGCATTCCCTTTATGTGCATTAGATAACGCAGAAAATTCAATGTTTCTTTTTATCTGTGTATGATTCATTTTGTTGCTTCAACTCCAAATGTTTGTGGAGATATGAAATAAAATAATGCAAAACCTGGTCGTTGATCTGCGTAGAAAAATATTTTCAGAATGCTAAAACTTGTGACCATGTTCAGATTAATGAATATTATACTCATTTACTTATTTATATCTGTCTTATACTGCGTACGGTTACGAATCACTGAAAAAAAGGAAAGCATTCCCTTCATAACAATTTAGTATAACAATTTTTCCTTTCAATGCTGTGCCTGTAATTATTTATTATTGAAGAAATTCGTTACGAATTTCGATTTTTTTATGCATTATATGCAATCGTTTTGTTATCTGTCAAAGAAGAGAGTGAATTTACACTTGTGACTTTTCGTGAAGCGTGGAGCGGACTGCGTTAAAAATATTGTAGATTTGCTAATAACACCAAAGACGACAATCATGCAAATTTAAGGCTTTCAACTCCTAATATTAAGTCTAGTGGCTAATTTTTAACGCTTTACGGATTTAAATTTGAGATAACCAAATGTATTTTAGAAGCATTCTGAACGTGATTTTGAGTGAGGCAGTATTTATTATTTTGGGTAGTGAAATTTGTCGATTAGGTCAAATGCCAGTGCCTAGGGCTTTTATTTGGCGAGTAGGAATTTTCTTTAAAAATATCTTCAGAACTACTTTGGAAAGAGGATATAACAACTCGTACAAGATTCCGCCGTTTTTTTTATACAATGCACAGAATTGTTCTTGGCCCAATGTACAGAAATGTTGGGTCCTCCCTTAGCTCAGTCGGTGAAGGCACTGCTACAAAGCAACACCTTGCTGAAAGTGGCTCGGTTCGATTCCCGGTCTGGTCTAGGAATTTTTCGTTAAGGAAAATTTCTCGACTCCCTGGGCATAGCGTATGATTGTACTTGCCATACAATCATACTAATGCAAGAATAGTACTTGGCATCGAAAGCCCTTAATTAATAACTGTGGAAGTGAATTTAGAACACTAAGTTGAGAGCAAGCAATAAGCTAATTGCGAAAGCAATAAGCTTAAAATGCTAAATAAGAAAGAAGACAGAATTGTTCTACTGAGAGAGAATGAACCAAACCGTAAACCTTCTTCAAAAATATCGCTTTTTTCTCCCAACTATGAATCAAATACTAATTTGTTACACCTTC
Source organism: Aedes japonicus (assembly GCA_034211315.2). Taxonomy (NCBI): domain Eukaryota; kingdom Metazoa; phylum Arthropoda; class Insecta; order Diptera; family Culicidae; genus Aedes; species Aedes japonicus. Next base: position 27,750 of record JASCZW010001346.1, on the reverse strand, counting down.
TCTATTGAAACAAAAGTAGAAAGTACATATTTTCTGAAACACTACCATCTTATGTTTAATATTTATGCTGTTGGCTGGCCCCAAAATCACTCAACCTATCATCAACTGATTCAGCCGTCTTCGAGGGAATGAGGAGTGGAAATCGGGAAGGGAATAAAACATAAAAATAAATAAATCAATCCGATCATTACTTGTGATATTGTGCCTGTAGAAAGTTGAACTCCTCCTTTATCCTATCACAGTTTTCCGGTATGGTGAATTTGAACGGCTGTGCCGATTGCGGCGGGCCCTGGAAGAGAAGAGAAAACAAAAATAGTAAGTTAGTACGGTTGAAGGTTCTCAGAACATCCATCTGCAGACCGATTCTGTCAAATTCAATCATACTCCCGGGCACACCCGGCGGCTACGGCTGTTCCGAGTTGATTAATTTCAAATGGTGGTCCGTCGTCATCGGTTTGTTCGTTCGTTTTGGTTCAGTCGTCACGCAAGGCAGAGTCCGGTAGTGGCGGAGAGGCAAATTTAACATGTCAACGCCTTCAGTTTCGCTTTGATTCCCCGAGACTTTGGGGGACGGAGAGTGAAGTGGCTTTGCACAGTTGAAGTGCTTGCCATCTCGGCGACGACCCACGCTTAATTTATTCAGACATTGCGACGCGGCACATATTTTCGACGGCCCACCAACCACACGGTCGGGAACCCAAAGGCAACGATCAACGTAGGCGTCGCCGATGATGGGACTGTTTGACTTTTGTGGCGGCTCAGTCGGCGGCGGTGATTTGCCCGGTAAAAAAAAACGATCAAATTTGTGATGAAGGCAATTTTTGCTGAAGTTCAGCATTGCTAACCATTCTCGAATAGCTCAAATTTCTTACGAAATATATGCGACAATAAAATATAATAAATTTTTTATTCGGGTAGCCTTCGCACCGAGAACTGAACTGAAAGGTCTGAACGCTATTTTTAAATCCTGTTGTTTATTTGTCAACGAAATCATTTTCAAATGCAATTGGTCCAAACGTGAATTTCCCCTCCTCTCAATTTCCTCCTTGCAATAATCCCAAGGAGCAATTCATCGCTAATGACACTCTAATTTCTGCAGTCGAAAAGGTTAAAATCTGCTACCCACTTGACTCCCCCTCCCACTCTAGCAAACGCACACACACACACAACCAACTTCAATAAAACTTCATTACATAATTTTGAACCCCATTCGCTCTGGGCAGAAGTAGCAGTAGCGAGTAGCACCTGCCACCGCCGCCGCGCCAACAGAAAATTGCAAACAGCAAAAATTCAACCGCCGCGCACAGAGAAGCTTGCGGCTAGTAGCGGAGAGAGAGAGAGAGAGAGAGAGAGAGAGAAAGAAATAAAACCAAGAGCCAAGAGAATACGCGGTTAACTAGTGCATCGTTAAGTTAAGGACCTAGCCATGTAGGAAAATTAAAACCGACAAAAAGCAGGCGGCGGCGAGACGTGGCGGCAGAGTGCAGCGATTGCGTCTCGCCTAACGGTGCTGGTGCAGTAGTAATTTAATTTCCTTACACCTTGTTTTTGTTTTCTTGCAAGAGGGGGGGGGGGTCAAGCAGGGTGCGGCACCGACCGTCGCGTCGCCACACCGGTGCCACGCTTGAATCAGACGTGTCCAATCGGTGGAATTCACGCACTGACCGAGTGATGGGCGGGGGTGGGATGGTTGCGGGGGAGGGTGCATTCGAGCATGAACGGTGGAAAATATGAGCGGCGTTGAGGATTTTGCTGTGTAGCGAATTTGTCTGGTGATTGCTCGATTCGTGTGGGCTTGTTTCGGTTTTGTTTTTGATCGCTGCAGTCAATAGCTATTTCAGCGAATTGTTTTGTTTCATCAGACTTATTGGCTTTAGAATAATAAATACACAAAAAGCAGGCAGCGTTTTAGCTGCATAAGTTGCTGAGAGAACCTCTCATCAGTCACACAGAATCGGTCGACTACGATGAGCTGGGCATGTCGTAAGAATGTCGGATGACAGAATGGCCACCCCAGCTTTGCACAGTGCTAAAGAAGTCGAATTCAACGCTCTCAACTCATAGCTTTCTTAATAGTGGAGCTAGAGCAATGGCATCTTTGGCCAAGTTGATGGATATGACAAGCTTGGTATTTTGACGGCATCCCCCAAAAAGTGAGTTAAGAATTCAGCTTATTTAGGATTTTGAGATAGAGAGTTGATGTCTTGAGCAAAGTTGTTGAAAATGTCTATTCAAATAACTTTGCTAAACACATATCAATTGTATGTTTCACTCAATTGGAGATAGAGAGCGTTTTATAAGAACTAACCTCAAAAACTAATTTTTCACCCCCCCTTTTTTTCATTTTAAGGACAATATAATGTTCTGCAAAATTATTTGCAACATCAAAAAACAAAACTTTCTTGAGCACGCTATTTTTTTTAGTGGAATGAGTTATTGCGCTTTTTTTCTGCGGGCAATGTGGTCAAATCGATGTGTGAGACCATGGCATGTATTTATAGGTTATCTGAATGATAGGAGGCGATTGGGTTTGTAGTTAATGCGTTGAAAACAAAATACATGAAGGAAAAAGGATCACGAAAAGACAATGTTAGCCTCCTACTAGGAGTTCAGATCGGCGGTGATGCAATTGAGGTAGGTATCATTAGTGACCGCCGATAACGACACCAGCAGAGAGATACAAAGGCGCATTATGGATGTCAACCGTGCCTGCTTTGGACTCCAAAGGACGCTAAGATCGAACAAAGTTCGCCGAACCACAAAGTTGACCATCTACAAGACATTAATTAGACCGGTAGTTCTCTACGGCCACGAAATATGGACATTGCTAGTGTCTTTGAACGGAAGGTGCTGCGTACGATCAACGGTTTAGTGCAGAACTCTCCGCAGACAGCGAGGCTGGCCAGGTACAATGGAAACAACTACTGTGTACAGCAGAGGCCACACCGGCCTTGGTCTGATAAGGTAGGGTACAATTATATTAACATTGCCAAAATCACCCGGTTTTATTAAGTTTTATGAAACCCACTAGAAATCCATTTGGTTTTATTTTGACACCAAGAGGTGCCAATAGGTTTCATAATTTAGCCAGGTTTGTGAGAACAGAACAGCTTGTTTACAACTTCCGTAAAACCTTGTTTTCTCAAATTCCTTGAACTCCGATCAGAGGTTTTATTTCGACTTTATGAACTCGTGAAATGCTGTTTTTAAAAGATGTTTTGGGACTCTTTCGTATTATCAGTTAAGGTCAGCTGAAAAACCATTTTACCTCCAGTGAATGCATTAAACGGACATTTGGCATTGAGAGTTTAAAATTGGTAAACAGCATGACCAAATACTTTTATAGTAGTCTTTGCGAAGATAAATTGACTTTTTTGCAAAAAAAAAGTGATTTTCTCTAATTGCCATATTGAAGTAGAAGAAATTGGATTTTTTGCAACAAAACAAAATTTCCCGCAACACTAGAACTTGTTTTTCATAGATATTATTTACTGCTAAATGAATCTGAAGAGCAATGAATCGAACGAATCGGAACAACAAAAACCTACCACGATATCCCAGTGAAGTTTGACAGCTGTGGCCATTTGGCCGTATGCTGGTTTTCATGGCAGCCAATAGGTTTTCTGAAGGTGTTCAAGTGGTCATAATATCTTTCACTAGATTCACTTTTATTAACTTATTTTGACAACCGTCTAGAGAGTGGGCCACTTTGTACAAATTTCGACTTTAAACAAGTAAACAGAAGGTGTTGGTAGACAAAACAGTTTTGAATGTAGTTTTATCAACAAAGCCGAGAGGAGTGCTATACGGCTGGGATAAAACTAAAATTATTACTTGGGATGCGATTCTGAAATTTACCTCTTTGGGTCCTACTGGAACCAGTCCCAGAATATTTTGAAGTATCCAAATCCCAAAAAATGGCATGTTGTTTTCGTGTTTATGTAGGAAATATAAAGAAAATTGAGCAGTAGAACGATACTGATACTGGCGTAGAATATCCGGAAGGTTCGCGGCATGATGATTTTAGATGTCAGTATGAATAATCCTAAATTTTTGAATCGATAAGTGGTCATTTTTGGGCCCAACAGTTAACGGTCCCTGAGTATCTGGCAGTGGACATATCCCCAGTAGGTCCATGGTGTGATGTTTTCGTAGTTTTGAGCAGTTGAATGATAGTAATAAATGAGTTTCCGAAATTTCACTCTTCGAGTCCTACAAAAACCGGACGGAGAATATTCGGAAGTAGTCTATTCCTCTGGAAGGTTCACGGGATGATTTCTAATATCAACAGGTTCCAGGGCTTGCCTACACTGAACATAAATTTTTGTTCTTATTACGAAATTTAAGGTAGAACTAACGAATCTATTCGTTGTTTTCTGCAACGAAACTAATTTGTACTTGTTATGAACTGTCAAAAGCACGAAGCATTTGAAAAAATACAAAGAACTACGAATATCTTGTCACAAATTAAAGAGAAACGTCTCTCTGGTGGTTTTATGAGTGACTGACAGATCTACTATATCGACTCGCAATGTAGTTGCAAAAAAAGGGATACCACGCGGGGTTGCCCAGCGTTTTTTTTTAATGTTTTTTGACATGGAATTCAATCCTGTATTTTTGTTAAGCGCTGTTATTATATCTGTGGTTGATCTCATTAGGCCATGGTGACCCTTGAGAAGATACTTGATTAATGACTATGAAATTTTAACTCTCGAAAGCGATTAAATTTGTATTTAGGTATAAATAAATTATTCTGGTCTTCACGGAATTCATTTCGTGCATTATAGAAAAAGGTGTTATTAATGTTTCATACAATAAATCAGACATTTGTTCTATGTACAAAATCCATGTTTATGAAACGAGTGATAATTTATTTAATCAATTTTCAGTGTATATTTTTACATATATGAAACATGCACACCAGTGTTGCCATGAAAGATGATGTGCACCAAAAGTAAATTTAAATCAAATCATTAGAGCAAAGCAGACGTTTATATACGTCACATAGTTCTATTTGCTTTTCTTCATAGCAGTAGTAATTTAATTTCCTTACACCTTGTATATCTATATTTTTATAAATAAACTCTAAATTACCACAAATGACTACATCATAATGTAAAAAATCCAATAAAATAGTTATATATAATCGTACCGTGACACGTACTTGAATATTAATTTGTTTCGGAACTTGTGAAACATTTGTAAATTATGAGTACTTATATATAAATGCACTGATTCAAAAGTTTTAGAAAACGACATAAAAGAGATACTTCGCTTTGGATGAGGCCTGTAAGAGTGACGGTTGTCATCCTTTTTTTTTCTTTTGTATTTTAATCTTTTCAGGCCAAAGCGGCAACATTTTGAAGAATCTAAAACAAGACATCTTGGGCATACAGCGAGCGGAAAAAAATCTAATATTTTCGGAATCTACTGAATGCGGTTGGCAAGAAACCACAGCGACTGCGGCAATTGTCTTCAAAATAATAATAGACCTGTGCTACGAGTAAGGACTCATAATCGTTTTCAAAAGAGAACTAGCAGCATTTGGCATTATGAGAATAATTACTAAATAGCAATAATTTACCTTCTCTCACGCCAAAAGTCACGAGTTCGAATCTCACCCCGGAGTAACGAAAATACTCAAAAAATGTATTTGAGTGACTACGACGGGAGATGAGCCAGCTCAGGGCTGAAAATCTCGATGATAAAGGAAAAAAAACACAATTATTTACACAATGTTCAACAAAATTTTCCTAGCATCAAGGTAAGAAACATGTAACCAAATATTCAAAGCAAACCAAAGATTGGGAAAGATGAGGGCCCATCAGGGCACCCAAGTGAAATGATTTAGATAGGGAACTTGGGACTGCCTCTTTTCTATTGTCAACATTTCGCAGAACGATGGAAGGCTTTTTGACTATTGGGTTTAATCTGTAATTTGAAGGCTTGAGTCACTGTTTGTATGAAATTGCTTTTTGTCTATTCCCCAGTATTTCTAATTACGGATCCGCTCACTCTTCATACAGGAACTTGAAGATCACAAACAGCACTGCAATCTTAATCAAATTTGTTTTCAGATTACAAAGCTAAAGCGAGCTGAGTTGCACAACATACGGTAGAGTCGATTATTTTTCATCGGTCAATTTCCGCACGTGGTGACAACAACCGACGCCGGGTAGAAGACTCCATCACCTTCTCTTATTATTATTTAGCATGTCAAGCTTATTGCTTTCACAATTTGCTTATTGCTTGCTCTCAACTAAGTGTTCTAAATGCACTTTCACGGTTATTATTCGAGAGCTTTCGATTCTAGATACCTTTTATGCATTAGTATGATTGTGTGGCAAGTACAATCACACCCAGGGAGTCGATAAATTTTCCTTAACGGAAAATTCCTAGACCAGACCGGGAATCGAACCCAATCGCCTCCATGGTGCATGGTTTTGCTTTGTAGCAGCGCCTTTACCGACGGAGCTAATGGAGGACACACGTGGACCCTACACATCGCACTCATCAACACATGCACAGGAACCAACGGCCTAACCAGAGATTACCAGACTTTCCCAGAGATTTTTCTAAAAACCCCAATCGAGCTCGATTGGAATTGAACCTAAGCCCACTAGTGCCGGCTAGATGATAGTATATCTTCATCTTATTATCATGACAAATCGTGACCTTTGAGCCGCTGAAAGGTATTAACATATGAAGTTCTAATACTGTCCTCTTTGAGATTTTCACTTGATTAACGAGCATTTTTCTATAGCCAATTCTAATGTACTTCAGTTGAAAGTAAAAAAAGAAGTGTATTGCAATGAGCTTGAACATATTTTTAATATACGGAAGGCACTCACAAAGTTCTACTGTTCAATGAAAACCAACGCGTTTCCTTTCCGCTTGAAAACCGAGCTAGAAAAATGTGTGCCCCCTGCTAGCATGAGAATATGAGAATGAAAGCAATGAATTCGGATACTTGCAACAACAAAAGTGGGAGGAAAAAAATACCTTGAAGAAAAAAGTGAATAGAGAAAAAGGAAATGGAGCACAGAACATTGAAAAAGCGAATGTACAAAAAACGGCGAAGAGGTGACTAAATAAATGAAAGAAGAGACAAGAGAGGTAATCAGAGAAGATTTTTAAGAGGATGGCGATGAAGGAAGGCAAAAAGTAACACATGAAGAGATTTAGAGAATCCAATAACAGCGAAGTGACATCAAAAACATCCGAAAAAATTGAATAAATGTGACGAAACGTATGGAAATAGAGCTGAAGAATGTTATGCGGACACAGAAGTGAAGCGTTCCATGACGAAGAAGTAAAAACAGAAGAGATGAAAATAAGATGAAAATGAATGAGAGGAAACAAACGACATTGGTTACGAAGAATGAGAGAAGTGGACGAAAAGAAGCGGGACAAGAAAAGCGAAGGACTAGAAACGAAAGAAGATAAACGGAAGGAAAGAAGCGAAAGACGAAAATCAGAAGGAGAGTCCTCTCTTGGGCGAAGTGAAACGGAAGCAGCCAAGAAGAGAAGCGGAAAAGGAGAAGCAGAAAAATAGAAGCTAAAGAAGACGGGCGAACACGAAAGACAAAAACAAGCTATGTTACAAAGAGATGTTAAAGGAAGATAGGTGAAAAAGACCAGCTGACGAAAAGAAACTGAAGCAGTGAGGTGGAAGAAAAAAACTAAGAAATACAATTAAATGCAAATGAAGAAAATGAGAAACATGAAAAAAATGAGAATTGGTGAAGTATTGAAATTCACAGTGTCTCAGTTGGCCATTATTGGATATGGCGTGCGATTGACAAATTAAATAATCGAATTTACTGGTTTTACTGGCGCTGGTTTTTTGATGATTGTAATCGAACTGTAGATCACGAAACGCCTTCAACAACAGAATCAGAAATATTAGTCTCAGTCAATATGTTCATCTTATTTAAAAAGTCAACGCAATAGCCAAGTATGACTCACAAGACCATTAAAATCATCATCTAAGTAGATCATAAGAGTATTAATTCAAAATTTAGCAGAAGGCAGAAGCTACGAGTGACTTGTTCGAAAAGATTGCTTTCTTTGTTGAAGAAGGAAAATGTGAAAATTAAATTCACCGACAAAGAGCTGTTCAGCATTGATGCTTGGTACAACTGTTGCACCGGTTAATTTCATCGAAGAAACTTCAGGATGTTCCGGAAAAAATGATGTTTGAGATCCAAACCAAATATCCACCTGATCCCACGATTTTCGACTTGGTGGAGTTCAAAACGTTCCAGCCTGTTTTGAAAATCCAGCCTGGTTTTATTGATGATAATGCTAAAGTGTGTATCGGTGTATTTTGAAGGACCACGTGACCAATTTTTCTGAGAATCAATACGTTGTCCTACAATAGGATGGAGCGCCTGGTCATCTGTCAAAGCGGACCCATCGATGGCAACTCTGTGAATCAAAAAACAAGAGAAGCTGAAGTCAAACTTATCAAATCGCTTTGATAAATGTTTGTCTCAAGATTTTAAAATGCACAACAATAAAAAAATAGTAAGTTAATCGAATAGTTGAAATTGGTGAGACCGTTCCAATTATGAAATATTAGCTATTAAAGCTACATTACTTTCAAAAGGCGTGTTCTAGTTTCCGGCGGCGTCTTGAGAATGCTATTTATAAAAATGGAGGACATTCCAAGAAGATTGTTTTAAATGACCAAATAGAGATGACTGATCTCTAAATATTATTAATATTGAAGAAATTTACACATGTTTTATTCCGCCACACTCTGTAGTTCCAAAAAGAAAGAGGAGCTGAGGAATCTTAAAAATATCCCGTCTAGACCTCGAAAAGCTTTGATAGGTATTTGGTTCAAGATTTTCAAATCCACAATAAAAAAAAACCATAAGTTTATTGAATAGTTGCACTTGGTGAGACCATTCCAATTATAAAATATTATATATTCAAGCGAATTGAGCACAATTCTGTATTGTGGCTTTTTTTGAACATTTCGATCGGTTTTATCATACCTACAAACTATTTCTCCGCAAAGTTCTCTATTGGAGAATAAAATAAGACGGTAATATAAGGGTTAGCTTAGTGATTAATTTCAAAAGAGCGTCATCATCGCCTTCAGAATTCATTTTTTTCTTGTAAACTTCTTTTGAATGCCAGAGAAATTTAGTGTTAATTGCATGAGGCACCACGGCCTGGAGTTATAATGAGGGATAAATTTGATCCCTGTAGGTTCCTTTAATGATAAGCAAACTATTAAGCCTTGGATGTATTCCGCAAGTAACCAAAAATTTCTTTGATTCAATGATATTTGGTTAGCATCCCTTTAAAATATGTTTCGAAAGGGAGTATTATAAAACTATCCAATTTGCCATATCCCTTTCCTTGTAGTATTTTCTTAAAAGAAAACAACATCATTTTTATTCAAATAAAATCAGACATAAAAGCCATCACCTTAGCACACCTGCATGTTTCAACTTGCGATTTTTGTAACGCTCAAAACAAACCAAATTACCAGCTGATCACGTGAATGATTGAAATAAATTGATTTAGCACCGAGCGGACTTTTTCCCCAGCTACACAAATTAAGCGAAACGTTCCAACAAAACCCAAATTGCTGTCCTACAATGTAGCAGAGAGCCAAACTCCATCCCACACACGAATTAACATCAACCTGCGCACCGGTGGCAGTCAATTTGGCCCGCCGATATTCGATCCCCATCCTACTTCCTCGCTTGAAAACCAATTTGGTTTCAATTTTCAATTACAGCCTCGGTCCCTCCCCCCCACTCAACCCTGGTTTGACCCGAATGCAAACCCCGCCGGAGAGGAAAATAAAAATTGTTCATTAATACCACCATAACTGTACTGGTCTGGCCGGCCCACTCACCCGTCCCTTCTCGTATGGGTTCGATGTTTATGTAGGTACATGCATGGTTGGACGACAGTTGCCGTAATTATAATCGTTTTGGAGGGGGGATGCGGGAATGATGATGAGCGAAAGGCAGCTTCAAGTGGTGTGAAATTGATATTTTTTTTGGTTACTCTTTCTCGGTGACCCACAGCCGGTCCATGTTCCAGCACAGATATGGCTTTACGATTCTTGGAAGTATAGTCCTTGTCTTGGTTTGATTGTTTTCAGCAGTGACTTTCGACAATCGAATTGAAAGTGGGTTGCTTAAAATATTAATCCAACTAATTGCCAGGAGAGAAGCATCAATTTGAACTCCTCTTTCGTCGTTCATAATTCAGCTGGAATGTATTTTAATCCATCAATCACTCGACCTTCGGATCGAAAATTATTACCCTCGTTGACTAATCGAACCACATCCCCGGTAAATTTTCCTTCACCGATCGAATTTTACTCCGAAACCAATCTCCCTCGGCGGCATGGTAGGCGAAAAATCGAAAGCGATATATTTTCAAGTGCACCCCTTTTTTTTTGCACAGGCGAACAACTTTCAAAACCCCTCCGCGTTCCAGCAAGCGCAATCCATCAGCCATGAATATCCAAATAAACAAAACTACCCCTCGTTGGACCAGACGTCGGAACTGAACAGGAAAATCGGCTGTAACTGTTTACTGTTTTTTTTTGTACTTGCAAAAAAAAAAACGAGCGCTGTCTCTACAGCAACCGAAAGGCAGACGCTGGAGGGGTAGAGCTCGCGACGGATTTTCCATTCCATCCCCTCGAGTGTCATTTCGGAGTCATACTCGCGTCGCCTCGATGATAATAGAGCTTCGGAATAATAAAAAAAAATCCCTCCCTTATGACGGACGAACAAAACCAACATAATCTGAATTTGTGTGATTCCACTCTGCGTTTTAATTTCATAATGCTAGGGAAGGGTGTTGCCCTGGGGGGTTTTCTCCGGGTCTTATATTTCCTCCAGGATATGGTGCATGCAAGCAGGATGTTTACCCTCTGTTTACTATTTGATTTGTGCACAGGACAAAGTGTTCGCAGAAATGCAAAAATAAAAAAAAATTAAAAGAGTGGCGGTATTATTGGTTTGTATGAGTTTGTTTTAATCGATCACTGTTTAAATTACACATTGGGACGTTCAATGGAAAGTGCTCAAGGTTTAAGTGTGCAATTAAGAACAATAGAGTGAGTCAGAATGTTAATGTGAGCACAAAATCAATCAAAATTTCAAGAGGGAATGTAGATACAATACTCCCAGCTGAACTGCAATATCCCAGCGTAAGAACTGCCGTTTGGTAAAAATGTTTTAAAACTAGCTGAAATTGAGTTCTGCCAATGCAAGCTTAAATATTAAAAGAATTTCTATCACTTTAAACAAACTGAAAAAGAGGTATTTATAATAAAAATTTCAAAAAAAATCAACAAACTTCACGAACCTCTTACGTTTCCGCTCATCAAGCTTCACTCCACCACGAAGCAAGAATCGCACAGCAAAAAAGAAGCAACACCATTTAGCCAGGACGAGATATTCCCTTCGAAACCCGCGCTGCCATTGTTTGCCTAATGGCCCTGTCTGGCCTAATGGCGCCGGAGCTTTGCTGCGGGAAAACAAATGGCCCTTCGGTCGGCTTTTGACGTCGGAATAAGTATCCCGTCGTTCGTCGTCATCCTCTTGAACCGCGCTGTGCTCCTGCCGCAGGATGCCCAGCAACGGCGGCAAAGTGATTAAAATTGAATTTAAGTAATTTGAAGACCCTTCCCGTAGCACCGCGCGGTCAATCCGGCGACCGAGGGTGAGGGTGCAAGTAAATGAAAATATTCCAATAAAAACCATCTCTCGTTCAGGAGGGATGGCAGCACATAGGGCCCTCGAGGGTATTCCGTCGAATTCGTGCCATCCGGTGAGCATATGGCGTGAAAAAAAGTGTCAATTTCTCGAATTCCGTTCCGTTGTCGTCCGCCCGGCCAGGATCGACGCTGGCATAGGGGACGAAAGCGATCGTAAATCATAAGGGGAGGGTAGGGCGATTCGGTACCAGCATTAAATCAGGCAAAACATTTCACAGATAATAATTTCCGGATTAATTTAAGTCTCTTCAGACCAGCGGAGCGATACGTGAGCCGGGAGCGGATGCGCTGGGATGAGACAGTTGGGTGTGGAATGCTGATGAATCTACTAAAGAGGGGGAACAGCCGAACAGAACTGGGGTGCAGAGCTATTAATATTTACTCGAGGGGAGAAAAGTGTAACGGTTTGTACGATGCGTGCAACCTTCTTAATTAACAATTACTGCTTCTTGTCGAGGGGTTCGGCTTCCGGTGAGATGATTTATACGGACGGACACGTTTCGTTGGTTAAATTTGTCGTTACGTTGATTTCGGGGTACACGTGATGACGAGCGTGTTCAGAGTGGCACTCTCATCCATAAATTTCCACGAGTTTCACCCGAATCCGTCACATCGCTACCAATTAGTCCCACTTAGTAAGTATTTCGCAAATATTTACCAAATGATTTATTTATTTGACCAATCAATTGAGGATCCACTCGTTTCAATTTCCAATCCCACCCCCCTCGCCAACTCAACCTCGAAAATCCTCAACCGACCGCATGCGAACCCGCGAAGCGCAAGAGAGCGCGAAAATAAAACGTGCAAAACACAAATGAGGCTTTACACTTAATTATCTTATAAATGTTTATAAATAAATTTGTTTCCCCCTCTCGTTCCGCACCTCGCAACTCGGTTGCGGATTGCGCACGGCAAAAGTGATATATCCGGCCACCGGCCGGTTCCACCGCAGCGCAGATGATGATGATGATGATGATGAGCCAAGCATTTCGATTTCGAAGTCTGCGGCACGAAGCGTGAAACGAAACGAGCGAAGCGCGCAAAGATAGCGAAAAACCCACACCTCATTACGATTGGCAATTATTCAGTTTATGATTTGCGCGCAATTTGTTGGCATAATGGGGTTTTCGGCATTTTCCCATACCCTCCCGGGGGCCCCGCCACGCTGCAATAGGCTGGTGGGCAGGCGAAATGATACACGCACATATTTACGTACGACGATGAGGTAAACCATAGTAGGCGTAAACGGCCCAAGCCGAGGTATTCGAAAGGAAAGTTAATCGCAAAATGAGTCGAAACCATTACGAGAGAATTTGCGCGAGCGTCGAGCGTTAATGGTCCGGATGTTTATGTCTCTGGGGGTGGTGAAACGGCGGAAAATTCGCTTCGTGTTTCGCGAGTTCCGGACGGAGCGGGTCCCAATCAGTTGCGTCAGGAACCTTGGAAGAGGAACGTGTGCGAACTGAAAGTGGATTTGGTTCTGAATTGTCAGCTGGATGGGTTGATGTTCTCAGCTTTATCGTTGCCTCGCGATGGCATATCTTGCGGCTTCAGGTTTTATTAAGGTTTTATGATATCGTAGACAATCCTGTAGTCTCTACAATTGCAGTGTGACTATAAACACTATGAAGCTTAGGGCAGTTCATTAAACGTTTTTGAACTTGAAAAATTAAACCAGAATATAAAATCATGCTTATTAGCTTTGTGATGAAGCATCTCGATACCAACTTGATAATACAAACAATAACGTTTTGTTAGAATGCAACAAATTACGATGACGATAAATACTACACAATTGTGATATTTGTAAACGAATAATATTAGTTTGAATTTCGTGAAATTAAATCTTTAAGGTTACTAAAAAAGGTTGAAAAGTTGTGATACTTTCGGTGCGAGCTTATCGTTAATTTTCTCACGGAATAGCGCATGAGAGAAGGTTACTCAAATAACCCTTATCACCTTTTCATTCCGCACTTGTAAGCGACATGATTCAGCGATTACGATAAAGAATCCACCACCTCTAACGCTCCATTGTGAAGCAGACATATCAAAGGCAAAACAAAACTAGTCATTTGAAGGGGACCATCAAGACTATTTCAGTACCTAAATACGGATCTCCAATAGTACAATGAGTAGATCCATCCACCCAGCCTGATTTTTCGCCTGCCTTGCAGTCAACGAATCCAATCTAATCTAAAACCAAAGCAGCCAATTCTTGAAAGCATCCTGGAAAATGGCTTCTTGAATAAATCATTTTTCTTGTCACCAGTAGTATGCACCGTAGAGAGGATTCCAAGAAATAGAGCGATTCCAGAAAGAGTGTCTGAAATCGCTCTACTAATTCGAATCAAAAGAAGCAAGCCCGTTCCAAACACTTTCATATAAAGTTAGATAATTTTTATTTTTTCGTTGGGAGCATCGATGCTAGAAAGATAAGTTTACGCTCCTTTTGTCTGTTGGTGGACTTTTGGTATTTAAACCAAAAGTCTGTCAACAATTTGCCATTGTTTTAGTACCTTATCTCACTCACTGATATTGAGATTGAAATTTAAAATTAACAGAATAATACATTTAGCTGTTTACTATATAATAGTCAAATAATACAAAATAGAAAAACTTCACCGCTAATCCATCAAAACTACGACCGATGAACCTGGTAAAAATAACATGTCCGTTGATGTATTTCGTGCCTTCTGGCAACTTTGCTTCTATTGCTGTCCAAGCTCATCGAATTAGCCCCAACCGATGGGAAACTTGGTCCAATACCCAATGACTTACTATCTCCAATCCGCTCAACCAATCGCAATGTTCTGCGATATAGTGGACGGTTTATTATAATTTGAGATAACTCAACGCCGACGTCTTCCAAATTTGACAGCTCGACAGGCAATCGGTGGAGGTTCACCTGGTACCTCTTAGCAAGATGTTTAGAGGCGGACCGGTAGATTTGATGAGCTATCTCCCTCAAGTTTATTATAGACCCTAACTACATACAAAAACTCAAGGGATTGCAGAGCTAAGAGATCAAAGTGAGTGGATGGTACCGCCACCGTACTATCGGATACCTGAAACTGTACATCAGAATCGTATGGAAATAAGTCTTACGTTTTCCATAATCGAGCGATTGAAAAAATACAAATCAAACTGCCAACAAATGAGAGCAATTTGATCTGCAGAATGCTCCAAAGAGCCAGTGTTTTTCGTAAACTTCATAATTAACTGAACAATTGAACAACTACACAATTCAGACATCAATTCGACCTCGTAATTGACATGAATCCAGGAAGAGAGTTCGAATTGCCTCAAGTTTTATCAATGCACAGATAATATTGAGATTCTTAATAAAACTTCTGATCTAACGTCGCTCAGATCTACGGGAAAGTCCTGCTCGGAATCGCAATCGCGGAATATTTTAAGACAATTGTTCAGAGCCACACGCAATTTCTTTTCAGCATTCTGAGCGGATGTTTAAAGAGATTCTGAACATATTTGAGAGCATATGTGTTTGCGACAAGCGCTCCCAGTAGCGAGAGAGCGACCATCAGCACGCGTCGTACGTTTGATACGGCAGGTGACGCGTGAGCTGCTGCGTATCAGCTTTTATTTGAATGTAAGATAAGTTCGAGGCAATAGATGGTTTCGTGTACCTCGAATCATTGGTGCCGTCGTATAACAACTGCAGCCGAGACATTTGGAGACGCATAATTGCCGGCTGTTGTGCTTACTATGTACTCCACAAGACGGTGGTGACGCAACTCTATGGCGAATCCAGCATCCAGAGAGTCGTTAAAGCCGGAAGGATACAATGGGCGGGACACGGTATAAGGACGCCAGACAACAATCCCGGAAAAATGGTGTTTCCAATCCGGCCGGTACAAGACGCAGGAGAGCGTAGCGAGCTGGGTGGTAAGACCAAATCGAGCAAGAATTAGAAAGTGTAGTACCCTCGAGGAACTGGTGAAAAGCAGTTCTAAACCGAGTTTCTTGGCGAAATTTTGTGGCGTAGGTACGGTTCTGAAAGGACATAGGACCAGCAAAAGTAAAGCAACACACTACCAAAATCTCGTGTAAATTTCTGTCCCTGAGACCGACACATGCAAGCGTCCTTTAGCGCATAAGAATGTGTTGAAAGCGATGAGAAAATAAATTCAACCGAACTTCTTTTGTTGAATTGCGTATGTGTCAGTTTCAGAAGACATAATTTCACACGAATTCTTTCTTTACGTTCCCCGACTATTACGTTCCCCGACTTTACGTTCCCCGACTATTTACAAACATGGATTAGGTCTCGTGTAAAATCCAGAATTTCTAAGTCTGTATGCTTCATTTCATTCTACGAATTATCAAAATAAAAATACTTAAAAGACTATTCTTAGTAGAGAATATTTCACAAGGGCTTCCACGGAACTTTTAAGAAACTTCGAAAGTTCACAATGAAGTTTGAAGGTATATTAAGTTACAATATAATGATCAAAAAGTACTGGTAACTTGAAATTTAAATGCACCATTCTCGATCAATCCGTTTTTATTTTTTCATCAGTTCATCATTAACTGACAGCTATGCGTGAAAAACGTCTTGCAAGCCCTAGAGAGATAACCGCTGATCAAATTTTTTTATGAGTACAAATATTCAGACTGATCTGAAGCTATTTATCAATTAGTCCTTTTAATTTCGTCATGATACAAAATTAGTGGAAACTACAAAATTAACAAGGAAGCTGTTCGAAAAGCAGCTCTGACGTTTTAACTACATCGTATGTTAAAATATGTTATTGCTATTGTGTAAAATGTAGTTAATATGTTTTCACCTTTTTTATCATTTAAATCATAAATATACAGTAATATTGCCTCGTTGACATATCAATATGAAAATAATTTTAAAGACAGGCATATCTTATCGAACGGCCGAATTTTAGATCCATAGACCTACATACGAGCACTTTCTCCTACAGGTCTTAAAAACGTGTGAAGATTCGAATAAGTTGGTCTAACATCGTCTGCGTTTCTATTATTACATATATATGAACATCAAACCGTTAAATACTTTCGAAACGAACACTATTGTTAGATAAACAACTCTCTGTTTCACCGATAACCACTCGAGAGCATCCTACAAGAAAAGGGAGGAAGTTAAACTATTTTATCTCAAAATCAATCGCATTATCTTATTTTGCAAACACTGTAAAAAGATATTCATGTTCAGTTGATTTGCAGAATTATGTTTCACTAGCAAGAGCTCATTTTTCCAATCATTTCCAATCATTCCAATCATTTTTCAATTGGCAGGGAATACCATACTTCTTGGCTTGTCGTCAATGTGAGAGTCAAATTTTAATCTTTTATCAATATCTCATGCTCGTGGTCAATTGTGTTGTCTGAGAC
Source organism: Aedes japonicus (assembly GCA_034211315.2). Classification (NCBI taxonomy): domain Eukaryota; kingdom Metazoa; phylum Arthropoda; class Insecta; order Diptera; family Culicidae; genus Aedes; species Aedes japonicus. The sequence goes on along the minus strand of JASCZW010001346.1, from coordinate 10,604 downwards.
GTCTTCAATAAGTGAACCAAGTTAACATAAGTTTTACTTATGTTTAATTCCAACTTTTACTAGACCTACTGTGATGTTTCCTTCAAGTCGAGCACTCGACACTGAAGAAGTCTGTAAGTAGCAGGCGAAATAGGCCTATCTGTCAAAAGATAAGCTTGTAGTGGAATTTAAAGGAATTTGCTCGCGTTTACTAGCGAAAATTTTAAAAAAGTGTTTCAATGTTTTATTTTTAGTAGCACGGTCTCATCAGTAAAAAAATTATTATCAGAAAATCGCAAGACTCGACGCATGTTGTTTGACCTATAGGATGAATAAAAGTGGCCCAAATACACTCCCTTGTAATTCGGCAGGGCTGTTCTCTACAGGGCTCGGAACAGAATCATTAAAAGCAGTAGGTACGTTGAATTTCACTAGACAAAAAGGGATGGTTAATGGATACGAGGGTGATTGAAAAGTGTTTGAGGGCTACTTCCGGTAAATTGTAGACCGACTAAACGATAATCTCGTAATCAAATTTGTAAAACAAAAACGTTTCCAATCATTTTCTTTATTCACATATAACGCTACTTCGGTCTGTCTTTGGCAAGAAAAATCTGCAACATCTTTTTTTGGAAGCTCTGCTTTGGGTCAAGCTTGTAGCCACTCAATAAAACTCAGTTAGACTCGTTTGGGAATAGGTCATTTCAGAGGCTAAATTCAGTATAACAGAATACGTATTTTGACATAAGGAAATATTGTTTGAACACAAGAGTAACTTTTGAGATGACCATAAAAAAATATACACAGGAAAAAATCATAATAAGAAATTAATATTTATGTTCCTAAAATACGCTTTTTCTTTATTTCGAAGGCAAAATTTAAACAAAAAAAAAACTGTTTTAGAGGTTAGAACAGCATGGACAAAAAATTGTTTAAACAAATTTCCTAATAGCAACTTTTGATTTTCATAAAATTACTATTCAATTGAAAATAATAATAAAAAGGGAAAGGAGAATAGCAATTTGAGTTTTTTTGTTGTGTCTGAAGTCATAAGCCAGGATACAATAGCATTACAAGTGTTATATATCCAAACCATTTACATTTTTAAAACAGCGAATGCAAATAAAAAGAATAATATTTATGTCTAATGGAGCTGCATCCAGGTATAAAAATAACAAAACCCTTTGCAGATTAGAATGGCACTTTTTGCAACTTCGCATGGTAAAGGACCTTGTGATGCAATTGATGGTACATTGAAAAGGATGTCTACTAGAACAAGCCTTGCAAGTCAGCATGAGCAACCAATCACGAGTGCAAAAACTTTGTTTGAGTGGGCTAGTAAGCGGAATGAAGATCACCTGAAGATACTTATCAAAAAATCGATCAAACCGTCTCCAATAATGATGAAGTAATCTCCAATCTTGCAAACTATTAGTCCAATCGTGTAAGAGCCCCAGAAAAAATGGTTGGAATATCCATGTTTGTTGAGACAAACATAATCTTGGCGATGAATCATCTCGAATAACTTATGAAAAGAGCGTGTTTCTTAAGTTTTCAGCCACTCATGAAATTAAATTCAAAATATCTCGAAAACGGTTACCTGTAGGAAGATTCGATGAGAAATTTGATGTAAAATCATATTTTGGCATAAAAAAATTACTTTTGATAAACATCAATTAATTTTACGAAAATCTTCCAAAAGTTGCTTTTAGGAAAACGGTTTTAGCAATGTTTTATCCATGCTGTTCATAAGTCTTAAACAATGTTTTTTTTTTTATTTTTACCATCGGAATTTCAAAAACATTTCAAATATCGTGTCTTGGAAGTTGCTATGATTTTTTCGTGTAATTTTTTTCTTTCAGTGTATATTTTTATGGACATTTTGATTTTTCTTCTATTTATTCTCAGATCAGGATGGTTTCACAATTTTAATTTCCAAAATTCCCGCATTTTCCCCACATTTCTGCCTAATTTCCCCGACTGAGCAAATAAGTTAATATAAATAGGAAGATATTCTTGTAGTTTGTGAGAAAATGGTTCAATCTGAAATTCTGACAACAATTGCAACAATTTAGGGAAAAGGGCCGCTAATCGGCTTTTGCGTATGACGTAACCTGCATTGGTATCTAATTTTGCACATGAGTCACTGAAGTCACTGATCTTTCAAGTTTCTAGAAGCAAAAGATCAAAAAAAAAAAAAATAGTCAGGCATTCGAGGTTTTCGAGTACAAAATTATGCACGTGCGTTACGAGCATATTGTATCAAGAACTCAGTGATTTCGGTGATAGTTCGTAGACAATTTATTGAGCTACTGAACTTTATTCAGTTCGATTCACCACCAGACACTTTTCATTTATTGAAAATTCTCGCTCTATCGTCTGTATTCCGGCAAGCAACGTCTTTGAAAACGGCATTGAGCTGCTAAAATTCATCTTTCACTTTGTGAGCAACTGCAGCGCTCACATAGTCTTTATCTAAGAACATTTCCACACGCAGCTCCAGACGCCTTTTAGCTATCTTCGCGAAAGAATATTTGTTGAGCAGCTTCTTCAAAAACCACAGTAAAAATATCGGCAGTCGTTGCGGAACTCCAACACGTCATGGTCGGAAATTTGTGCAAATTCTTTCAGCTTTCTTCATTGCGATTTAGAGTCAAACTTGAATTCCATATTAAGGGCTGGCAGAAGATTGCTCTTCGTCAATTCTATTTCACTGACCAATTTTGCTTTGACGGGCAGAAGCTCGGGCTTAACAATTTTCTCCATAGCGGATCTAATTAGTCCCGTCAAATCGTCGAAAAGAAACAGAGATGAAAAAGAAGACGAAGAAAAAGAAAAGAAGTTGGATATCGGGTCTAGTATTCCTTGAGAAACGACTCGACTTGCAATGGGGCTGCAGACTTGATGACAAAATTCACCTTTGATCAGCATCACATCGTCTACCGCATCAGTCACAACAACAAATACTTTCAATTGGAATACCGACGAAAAGCACCGTTTAAAAATCGGTTGAATTTAGGATGACTGACACAACAGAAAAAATAGCTAATAGAAAAAATGAGCCATCTTTTTCAGCAATGCAGGATTTACAGAAAAACACTGTTTCATTGTATCTTCCAGCATTAGCGTCCTGCATACCAGCATTAATTTACATAAAATCCCGTGATTTCTGTCGTATCTGCATTGAGGTCACAATAACGCATAGGCGTTCCACTGTTATGATAGAAATTCCCAGATGGATTGTTTTGAAATTCCTGACTTTTTTTCCCGCATATTTCCCGATGATTTTGGATACCCGCATTTTTCACGCATTTCCCGATTTTCCCGAGTCTGTGGCCACTCTGTCAGACACTTTTGCTCTAAAACGAACGATTTACGAGATACAGTTTCCCTAAAACTGTTGTACCAAAACACATAAGCCTTTCTCAAAAGTTACTCTCGTATCAAAATGACCGGTCCTGATGCCAAAACACTTTTACTGTTATTCCAAAAACATTTGCAAAATTTCAGTCAAATCTAAAAAACTTAAGTTTTGTCAATAAGTTTATCATTCACCATGTTTTGATAATCAACTTCTGAAATGAGTTATTTGCAAACGGGACTAACTAAGTCTAAGTGAGTGGCAGCAACCCAGTCACAGTCTAAACAAACAAAATATTGATTTACGAAGATGATTCACACCAACACTTAGGCATTAAGCTCTTTATTAAACAAACAATATTGCGTTGAAATACTCGTTTCTTGATGAACTCCTTAATAAAGATATATCAATCAAATAATCAATCCTTAAAACTTGCAAGAAATCCTGCCAAACCTTTTGTAGGACTTCAATTAATACTCAGATCCTTAGCATAGCTATTCCAACAATTAATCCGTTGCTCAAAGAGTAACAATGTTAAAGATTGAAATTACTTTTATTAACAGAGTACAATCCTTTGCCCCTAGCGCACAACCCAAATACAATGCTCAGCATTCGGCTTGATTTTTGGCACCAACTCATCCTCTATTCCCAACCGCCCCCTAGCATCGATCGGAATACGATGAGAATTGCATTCCGGCGTGGTCCGGCCATCGTCAGCGGCGAGCGCCCCCGGCACACGTCACAGGTCACATCGGGTGCAAATTTTCGCATCCATCCAGCAACAACCGGACCGGACTCGCACCGAAACAAATAACCACATTCATCCACCCGGCTATCCAGCACAAACACACACACTCCCATTTGCACATTGATAATGGTGGTGGCGTGATGGCTTGCCCTCCCCCTCTCCACCTCCCGTGCTGCAGCCAAGAAGAAAATATGATGGGGAGGAAAACCGAGTTGGTTTTTGCTCCGGTTTAATTCTCTGGCAAACAATTTTGGCTTCGATCCGTGCCATATTTCCACCACGTCCCTCCACACGGTCGGTGAATAGGGTATGTGAATAGGGTTTATGTATTTATTATGATGCCTATTATATTGTGCTTCGATTTGCCTCCCTATGGTCGCCGCCGGTCCCGCTTGGGACATCCGAGCAAAAGGGTAAACATTGCCGACACTCGCCCGACACCGCGCGCGCCCCCGGTTTTAGGCGTCCATTGCCGACGACAACGACGACGACGACGGTCGATGGTCCGAGCAAACAGAACCGTTTATTTATATAGTGTTATTGTTTACATTATCAGTAACAATAATAATATTGATTTAAGCCAGCTGCTGCCGCGAGCAACGGGCAGGGTTCCAGCACTTCAACCTCCTTCATGCCTTCCCGCCCCCGGCTCGGGCGGTTTCGAGAACTCGTTTCCAAGCAAAACAAATATAAATCATATTTGTTTCTGGCTGGCCTCTGACACACGGATCGACAATGTTGGAGTCGTCACGTTTGCCCGCTGATTTGATTGCATTTTTTTTTCTTCTACTTTACAGCTGAAAGCCTTTGGTTGAATGGGCGTTGGGGGCGGTTGGACAGCGTTCGCCCTTTTGCCATCGGGGATAAATGCCAGGCGCGGCTAATTCGATGGCAACCGCCGGTTAGTCGGTTTGGGTGAGCGCGGTTTCGGCGGTTTAGGATTTTGCGATGTTTCAACCGCCGGCGATCCAGGCTTGGGGATTTGTCCGGCAGGGGGATTGGTCGGGTTTGGGCGTTGCGGATTTAAATTGAACTGACCGCAGCTCGTTAATGTTCGACGGACGAATCGAGCATGCGGTTTTCGGTAAAGCGGTTCGAGCGTAATTTTCGATGAAGTCTTGACGTCTGGCGCCATCTTGAAGCGTAACAAATATTCTCCACTGAAGTACCGGGCTCTTTTCAGGTTCCTTTTCGATGTATTTCAAGCTTTTCCGCCCCGGCGAATGTTCTTTAGGCAGCCTTTCCCGATTCAGCCGAAGTGGTGTAGCATGTGTACCGATTCGAGAGGTACTTGTACACACACACGAGGGGAGGCTGCCCCTTGAACATACAAGCCTGTAACGAAGCACCCACTTGAAGAAACGCAGTTGGATGGGTTCTTTTGTTCCAGCTGGGACGAGAGAGCTCATCCGGAGAGCAAGGGGTGCCCCCTTCCAGCCAGACACCGACGACGAAGTCGGAAAGACCATTTAGCACATTTTTCATTAGAAAACCTAGAAACCACTCAGACAATTTCTGCCACTTGCCTCCGCACATACTCTCTCTCACACCGGACGGAAACCGACTCGAGAGACCAGAAAGTGAAACGAGGTCTTCTGGGGCAAAATCCTCAAGCCATTCGCAGGAAGACAAGGATGGAAGGAAGTGGAAATTGAAACCGCACTTTTGGCCGTGTGGTTTTATAATTTACGTGCCACCTCGCCGGGTCACATACTCCTTACGGTAGCGAGGGCGGCGAAGCGACGACAGCAGTGTTCCTTCCTTCCGGAGTTAAATACCGTCCTCTGGGATCACTTGGTCGAAAGTGCTGTGCCAGCGAAATTGATTTTTTTTTTGGTGTGGTTTTGTTCAGCAAAACGGAACGAAGTGGGTGGCCATTTAGGGAAAGGGGCTGACTGGTTAAAATTGTGACGGCGGGTTGGTGTTTAGAATGATGACGGTTTTTTGGTCCTGCGATAGGAGCGAAAGAAGATAAAGAATCGGTTTGGATGAATGGATGTCTAAAGCAGCACGCTTCGAATCCGGATCCGTTGCCAAAAGATGCAAGTCACATTACGAGCTGCAAGTTTGGTATGCTATATCAGCGAGGTTGGGTTAACCGGATTTTTAAAGCCCGAATTAATATCATCAGATTTAAGCTGCACTACATGCTTTCCTAGCCTACCATTTTTGACGATTTCTATTTATACTGACACTTCCTGATAAGACAACGAATGGAAGGATTTTTTTAGCGCTGGATTTAACGTTTCATTTATTTCTTTGGATGATAAGAAAACAATATATGGTTGTGCGAAACATTATGCGTTCGGATTCGAATCAGGAAAATTACACAATCCCTGCGCTTAGATCAGTGAGAAGGGGGCTGTTGTGCCAAGTTGGTCGTGGAATATTGCGATTAATGGGGAGTTCTTGTCATGTTTTCAACAATGCCTAAGTCGATTGCATGTTGTTGTGAAGATTTAACAATAGTTTACTGTCAATAAACTGGTCAGTTACAGGATAGTTTCATTTCTTCAAATATTTATAGTGAGCAAAATCTCGTTGATAAGATCTAATGACAGTTGAAGATCGTTTTGAATTGTGGTGAATTTCTTATGTTTATTTAGAGTTGTGTGGTTCGGAAGAGTCAATTCTATCCTTCCGTCACATATTTTGTTGACGTTGCAAATCATAAGCTAACTTCAATTGAAATTTATATTTTGAAATTAACAAAAGGCAAAATCTAAAAATTTGGATGCTTTATTTACTAAATCTTCAACTTATCACACGTTTCCAAAGTACGAACGCCAAAAGCTATGAGTCGTAGTTGTTTACTTCAGATTCATGGGATGTGTTTAACAATTCGTGAAGACAAAACATAGTTATTCGGTATTTGCATAACATTTTCGAACTTTGCGCTTAACTCCGTCCATTAGGGTTTGTACAGACTCTTCAGAAATCGTAGAAGCCGTCTTTGTTCAAATTTGCTGGAAGTGTTTGATGTCTTTGATACCTTGCTTCTTTCCAGAAAGCTTCCGCTTCATCAGAGCCCAATATCTCTAGATTGGTCTGGCGGGTTTCAGGTTTTTGGTACAATGTTCACTTGATTTGCTTGGTACCACCCCATCACAGTTTTAGCATAGTGGCATGATGCCAAATCGGGCCAGAACAAAGGTTTTTCTTTGTGACTTTTGATGAAGGGTAGCAATCGCTTCTGCAGACACTCTTTCTGATAGATCTCCTTGTTCATTGTGCCTGTAGTAACGAAAGATTTACTCTTTTTGCCGACTCGAGCAAATTGCTTGCCACACAAGGTATTTTTTAGGAAATTTCGATACCTTCGTCGTTCTGAAATACTCAGCTGTAGCATTTCTGTCCATAGCAGAATAAAAAGCCAGCCCTGGAAGTTGCGTTAAATCCTCCAGGACATAAGTTTCATCGTCCATAACAACGCATGAAAATTTCGTCAAATATTCGCAATACAAACGTCGAGCCCGTGATTTTGCTGCCAAGTTCTGTTTTTCGTTGCGATTTGGAACTGTTTTTACTTTATACATCTTAAGTCCTAAACGTTGTTTTGATTTTAGGACAAAACCAGGTGACATCCTTATTTTACGAGCCGCTTCGAATGGAGAGATTTGGGATTTTCGTTAATAGCCTTTTCACCTTTCGGTCCATGACAGGATAAGCGTGTCCAATGTTTTTGTCACTTATCGGTTTCCAATCCACCGTCAAACGTTCCGAAAATGATTTGAGCACATCGTGAACAGTGGATTTAGGCAAATCCAATGTTTTTGCAAGGTCCCGTATTGACAAGTCAGGATTTGCAAAACGCCCGTACAAAATTCGCTCGCGCACTTGTTTTTCTTCCGTCGCCATCTTGAGTACTAAACATGAAATGTAAACATCAATCACAGTCTTTTTCATCATAGATTCCATAGCTATACCACAGTGAAATTTTTCATTCCTACGTGCAATATTTCAAAAGTTACGTGCAATATTTCAAAAGTTACAGTTACAATTTGAAGGTATCCGGATTAATGTGGATACAGATTTTAGCATAGCTTTGAATGAAAAGAGGCACGAAAATACAGTACGAAGCAAAATTCTCAAGAGGGGACGGTCCTCAGTTCTAAAATCATAAACAGGCAACAAAGCAAAATAATTTTGCAGCTGATCGGTGTGCCTATTTCTGTATTCATCATGAAAAGAAACTAAAATAAATAAAAAAAGAAGACAATTTGAACCATTTGCTACCCGATTTTGAAGACCCGGATAGGGAAACACATATTTTCAACCAGTTCATTCATTGGTGAATCGCTCAGTACGGGTTAAGATTGGCACGTCGGAGTCGGAAGCTTTCACAAATAATTCGGGAGTTCCGCAAGGCAGCAACCTTGGTCCACTGCTCTTCTCGATCTTCATAAACGATGCCATCTTGCTATCCCCACCAGGGTCCCGCCTCTTCTACGCAGATGATTCAAAAATTTACAAAACAAACGCACCAATCATCTTCGACTATGTCCTCTCCGGGCAATCGCTCACTCGCGTTCAACACATCAAGGATCTCGGTGTTATTTTGGATAATGGAATGACATTCAGATTTCACTTCAACGACATTGTGTCCAGAGCCAATCGTCAACTGGGCTTTATTTTTAAAATTGCTGACGAGTTTCGTGACCCGCTCTGCTTCAGGTCACATTATTGCTCACTTGTACGGTCCATACTGGAATCATGTGCTATTGTATGGTGCCCTTTCCAGGCCATATGGATCACCAGAATCGAAGCAGTTCAACGAAAGTTCGTAAGATACGCTCTTCGCTTTCTCAGTTGGCGTGATCCTACGAACCTGCCTCCGTATGAAGAGCGTTGCCGTCTGCTGAATATCGAGCCACTTGAGGTGAGACGAAAGGCCGCTCAGGCTTTGTTTGCTGGGAAGCTGCTCAGGGGTGAAATTGACTGTCCGGCACTGTTGTTACAGTTAAATTTGTACGCTCCCGAGAGACCTCTTCGTCAACGTGTATTTTTGCATCTTGAGCCACAGAACAACAACTATGCACTCCATGAACCAATTCGAGAAATCAGCCAGCGTTTCAACGAGCGTTTCAATATGTTCGACTTTAACTTATCTACTGACGTGTTTCGTCATCGGCTACTTGACTCTTTCCGTACTTCTGGCCGTAACCAAGTAATTTAAGTTTTTAATTCATTGAGACATTTGTTGTCAGTTGAATTATTGTGATAAATAAATAAATAAATACGGTGATTTGTATGGAAGCAAAAGTAGGTAATTTTGAAGTAAAAAATTGAACTATTTATACTAATAGCACTCAATTATTATTTTAATGCAAACATTTTGAAGTTTTTCTGATCAAATGGTGTATAAATGAAGTCATGGTGATCAGTTGAACGAGATTGATGCTCCCATTTTTCAAAACTTTAAAATAACACCCGGTATAGAAAAAAAACGCAGTTCTACGTTAACTCGATGGAAGTAGTCCGGGAAAAGTTCCGCATGATAAACCTTGTAGAACTTTAAAAAATATACATGGACAAAGTTACCGAAATTTCTTCAAAAAGTTTTGAACTAAAATAGCAAGAAATTAAGCGCAAAACTAAATTAAAAATTAGAAAGTGTTCCCAATATGTGGAGGAAGCCCATAGAAAAGAGATAAATTTAAAAAAAGATAAAACAGACAGAAACAATGACTCCAGTAACTTCAAACGAACATCGAAATGTAAGACGAAATTTCTTAAGCATCAAGAAGTTTCGGAGAAAGTTCTCAGAATGATGTGGTGGAAGCCCCCGATGAAAGCCCAAAAACCTATAGAAGAAGTTTATCCGGAAGTAGCATCCCTGCCCTCGCTGCGACATTGCCGAACGTGTGGATTTTCTTATGAATGCGATCTCCTTAGATTCGCCCGACCGAGAGATGACGTTTTCAGCTTTGAGAAGTAATACAGAATGGCGTCCATCCGCCCCTCGCCACACCGTACTCGAAAATCTAGCCACACAGCGAGTTTCTTCCGGGGAATAATTGTTCATGTAGTCTACCTCCTGCACGCGCCACAACCGTGTCAGAAGTTCTTCCAATCGATCCGTTGTGGCAAACCCGGGAGTTGCTCTCCAAATGAGAACTTCCTACCAGATTCGAAGAAGTCGAATATTGCCTCAATGCCCAGCACGAGATTTACTCCTGACGGGACACAAAATGGCGCATCAGCTAGCTCGATTCCTTCTGGTATCGTCCAGTCAGCGGTGTTGACTTTCGGAAGCATCAGAAATTCTATCCTAATCCTATCTGGCGCAAACACTAACCACAATTCAATGCTTGACCTTGGTTGCTGCCTGACCAATGCCAAGAGCCGGTTGCTCCACGCCGGGTCGCAACTTCTGCATGGAACGGTTCGGCAACGCTACCTCTCGAAGGAAGGAACGTTGCAAGGCCAGTTGTTCAGCAATGTCTGTTCTTCAGGTCGAAGTCAAAACAAGTGCAGCAGTTTATGAGAGAGCTACCGATGTCGAGGATAACGATT